>VWZI01000780.1:915976-996041 GCA_013396835.1 Psilopogon haemacephalus | reverse complement strand
AAAATAAGTAGCTGAATCTGGATCCAGGTGACCACTTTTCCTATCAACTTCCTCTTGGTTTGCCTTATCCACTTGCATTAAAAGGTCCTGAGGGCAGGTTCACCCTTACTAAGTTTTTTGAAGACCTTCTGTAGGGTCAAGCTCACCAACTCTGTTCAGGCTCTTCAGGTACTATTAGACTGTAAAAAAAAAAATGTTTAGTGCCTTTTCTAGGAAAATAAGAGATATTCTTCTCTTAAACAAAAGGGGGGGAAGGTGAAATTTCCTTGAAATTGAACTCAAATTAAGAAAAGAACAAAAGAACAAGTCCTGCAAAAGTGAGTCCTGCTGTAACAAGGAGTAACTTGTTGCACATGTTAGCAACGAAACCATCTGTGGGCTCACTGTCTGGAGAGACCTCACCTCCAGTCCTGGGACCAAATCTAGGGTTCTCAGCACAGGAGAGATATGGTCTTGTTGGAGCAGGTCTAGAGAAGCCCTCAAAAATGACCAGGCTGAGAGTCTCAGAGTTGTTCAGCCTGGAGAAGAGAAGGTTCCAGGGAAACTTTACTGTGGCATTTCAGTACTTCAAGGGGCCAGTAAAAAGACAGGGACAGATGTTTCAGCAGGGCCTGTTGTGACAGGGGAAGTGATGATTTCAACTACAAGAAGGAAGAGTTAGACAAGATATAAAGAAGACAATTTTTTTATGCTGAGAAGGGGCCAAGGAACACTGGCCCAGGTTGCTCAGAGAGATGTTAGATGCCTCACCTCCAGAAACATTCCAGGTCATGTTGGATGAGGCCCTGGACAACCTGATCAAATTAAAGATGTCCCTGGTGACTGCAGGGAAGGCTTGTTTTGGATGACTTTTAAGGCTTCCTTCTAATCCAAATCATTCTGTGATTCTCTGATTACTTGCAAGGATTTTTAGCTGATTTTTGGAGAGTTGATGCTTTATTAATAAAACTGGCAAATAATGAGCTTTCATCACTTTATCAGACAGAGAACCTCCAGACCAGTGCAGAACAGAGGTCAAGAATGAGTTTACAATTCAGATGCCTTAAGCAGCTGCTTCCAGCATGCTCAAAGTCAGATACTCTATTACTCAACCTTCTGCAGAAAGCTTTGGTTGGCATTAAGAGCCTGTATGTGTTTTGAAGTTAATGTGAAGGGCAGGTACGTGCATGATTGTTCTGAACTGTTTATGGGAGCAGCCTAAAAATATATCCTGATCAACACCCGAATTAGAAACCTGGGAACAATCAGTTTCTTCATCCATGCACAGTCACCTCAGAGCCAATGCTCATTTTCCCTTTGTTGAGACTTTGTCCCATTACTATTTATTATCTGTAATTCAGAAACATCTTCCAAGTCCAGACTGAAGTAATTTTTGCAGAGTGCTGTATAACCATAAATCAAGAGACAGATCTTGGCCCAAAGAACAAGCTGTCTAAAAATTAGATGGACTGAGATAAAAGTGTAGGTAGGTGAAGGGCCACGAGGGAATCAATGATTTTCCCAAAGGTAACCCAACAGGTGAAAAGCAAAGTCAAGGGCAAAACTGAAGTGTATTCATCCCTGAGAGAGTTCCAGACCTTTATCTAATATGATATGTATCATTTTGCATTCCTGTGAGTTAAAATCAATTGAGTTTTTCATGGATTCTGTGTAGAATTAAAAACAGAAAGTCACAGAATCACAGAATTAACCAGGTTGGAACAGACTTCTAGGTCAAGTCGAATCTATCACCTAACCCTTCTAATTAACAAAACCATGGCACCAAGTGCCTCATCCAGTCTTCTATTAAACACCTCTGGGGATGATGACTCCACCACCTCCCCAGGCAGCCCATTCCAATGCCAATCACTCTTGCTGTGCAGAATTTCCTCCTAATGTCCAGCCTAAACCTGCCCTGGCACAGTTTGAGACTGTTCTCTTGTTCTGTTGCTGCTTGCCTGGGAGAAGAGACAGCCTCTGCCTGGCTACAACCTCCCTTCAGGTAGTTGTAGAGAGCAATGAGCTGTGCCTTTAGCCTCCTCTTCTGCAGGCTGCACACTCCCAGCTCCCTCAGCCTCTCCTCACAGGACTGTGCTCCAAACCCCCTCACCAGCCTTGGTGCCCTTCTTTGGACACGTTCAAGCACCTCAACATCTTTCTTAAACTGAGGGGCCCAGAACTGGACACAGAACTCAAGGTACTAATATTTTTTTTTCCCCTGTAACATCAGAGAAAATAGTTCTCACATCAAGTTGAAAATAAACCCCATCTGATTAAAGGGTATTTCCCAGAGTTAAACAACATCAGGTAAATAATTCAATAACAAATATTGTGATTAATAATATTAACAATGATAAGGATATAACAAATGAAATGGCATCTAATTTTTAGATTATATTCTCCCTTTATTTCAGGGGCGTAAGTGAAAATTTTGCACAAGAATAGGTTTGTTTGAAGAACAAATTGTTCCTATTTGTATGTAACTGCATTAATCATTGCTAGATATCGAAAGAACTATTTGTCCTATATGCAGATAATATGTTGCAAAAGTAATTGCAAACAGAGAAAAAAAAAGAAAAACAAACATCAAATTTACACTTCCCTCTTTTTTCCTTGCTAAAGGTATTTCATATTTCTAGTTTCACAGGTTTTATTTTAAAAGAAAATGTCAAGGATTTTTTTTTTTTAAATTCCCTTTAGCTGTTTATTATTTTATTGTTTCCCCTAACTTTTGTTTTTGGAAAGACGAGGGGAAGAGGAGCCTATTCAATAATGGATTTGCAGTTTTATTTTTAATTGAAATGTGTAGCAACAGACTTTATTTGGGTCTGGCTGGTGGCCCTTTTCATAAGCCCAACAAATGTTTTTAATCAGGTACTGTCATCACTATGATAACAAGGACTCAAAGAAGCATGAAATGGCCTTTGGGGATCTTAAAAGAGCATCTGAGCTCTTGTTTTTCACTTTCACTATTTCACCATCAAACCCAGGCAATTCTCAAACGTAAACAATGCTGCAAAAGCTAAACATTCAGAAAGCATTTTACAAGCAGAAATAAAAAAGTTATGGTTGGAATCCTCTGTGGGACTTGCTTTAAACAATCTGAGCTTGACCCTGTGTTTTCAGTGCTGTATACATGTTAGTAATAAGGCTGATATTTAATCAATCACTGGGACAGCAAAGATGCCAGGACATAAAATCCCGAGGGGTTCAGTTATGTTCCAAAAGCCTTTAAACCAATTTGCTTTTTATTGGTGAAAGGGAAAAATCAAGACTTAATTCATTGGGCTCGTGAGTTACAGCAGTGTTGAGCTGATTTGAAGCAAAGTAGAATCAGGTACATAAAATCAATCAAGCAGAACAAAGACTCAGCCTCTGGCTAAACTTACCTCTGTTATATCCAGTTCATTTAAAATGGTATAACAGAGATATAATAAGGTTAGAAGAAATATGATCGTCAAGGTAGGCAACGTATTGACTTTTCCGAAGTGTTCCCTTCCTGGTTGGAAACCAACATGAATAAACAGAGTCCACATGCCACTTGCTGTTCATGTCAAACTGGTATTTAGGGGGGAAAACTTTGTCATCACATTAGGCAGCCAAGACAGTGTTAGTCATAGGAGGATGGATATGAAATTATTCACTGGGACACCTTTCACACAAAGCTGAACTTAATAGAACTAAAGCTGTGTGATAACTTTTTTTTTTTTTTTCCTATTGCCTTCTAAATAAACCTGCGTTAGGCTAATTAAGGGGAATATAGTTTGGGTAGGTTGGTTTGTTTGTTTCTTTTTGTTTGGTTGATTTTTTTTGTTCTGTTTTTGTTTATTCTTACACTTACTGATATTTGAAAACTCTGAAACCAATCCAGAGAATATCTCCGCTCAGTGTCTTGATTCACCTTGGTGTGGAATCCTGACAACCTGCTAGCAGATGTGAGTGAGCAAATGTTAGTGAAGTCAGCCTCATGTCCCATGTAACTTGTGATAAGACAAGGGAAAATGGTCTCAGACTGCACCAGGGAAGATTTAGGTTGGGTAAAAAAATATTCTTTACTGAAATAAGGGCCAGGCACTGGAACAGGATGTGCAGGGAGGTGGTGGAGTTACCAGCCCTGAAGGTGTTAAAAAAAACCATATAGACGTGGTATTTCAGAACATGGTTTACTGGGCATGATAGTGTGGAGTTGATGGTTGGACCTGATGATTTTAGAGGTCTTTTCCAACCTTAATGATTCTATAATCTTATGATCCTATGCAATACTTTATACCCTGCTTGTACACTACTGAGACAACTGGGGAGCTTTTAGTACCTTTCAGTGGGCTCCGTATCTGCAATGTAAATACCAGGACTGAACTCTCATCTGCTAAATGTTTCATCTGGTCCAAACATCTGCCTTCTCTGAATTTTGGCTGGATGCTAATAATTTTAATTGAAAACATACTTACAGCCTTTAATTACTTACTCTGAATCCCCTAAGTAAAAGACAATTTAATCTTGAAAAGTCTATGTGCATAGTTAGCATGCCCAGGAAAATTGGTAAAACCTAATAGACGCAAAGTGTCCTGAAGATAATTGGGGATGTTTATGGATTTTTCTTTTTAATACCCTTGTAAACTGTATGAATTATAGATTATTTCATTTTGCATTAATTTGGCAGCTAGTAATCACATAGTTTGTTGTGTTCACTCACTTTAGCATGGGCAAAGTCATTCATAAGAGAGTTTTCTCCTGTCGGGTGTGAAATAAATAAAAACCTCAACTCTTTACCAGCTGGGCATGACTTTTGATTGAAAGACTACAGTGATTGAAAGACACAGAAAAAGAAAATTCTCTCCCAAGACAAATGCTGACTATAGTTAATTTCTTTATCTGCTAAGCATTATTTTCCTAAAATAAAATATTTCTCATTATTAATCCTCATTTACTGACAGGTTATTTATTTTCCTAAAATAAAATGTTTCTCATTATTAATCCACATTGACTGACAAGTGATCTAGAGCAAAATCCTTCTGAGCCCTCTGGATTTCAGGCTAGGTGACAAACAAATATAAGTTTGCCATTCTTATGCTAACAAACAGAAAGATAGATAGATACATACATACATAGATTTGATAAATGCATAGATACATAGCTTGGATAGATAGATAGATAGATAGATAGGAAGAAATATAGATACAGATACATAGATTAGATACATACATACATAGATACATAGATTGGATAGATGAATAGATAGGTAGATACATATACATAGATTTGATAAATGCATAGATACATAGCTTGGATAGATAGATAGATAGATAGATAGATAGATAGATAGATAGATCGATTGATGCATATATAGATTAGATAGATACATATATACATACATAAACATATACATAGATACATAGATACATAGGTAGACAGACAGATAGACAGACAGATAGATAGATAGATAGATAAACTATATTTTCCATCACTTCTTCAAACATAAACCTTCTGGACTTAGAGATCTCTAAATGCCTGAGACCGCCATGAATTTCTTTAGTTTTGAGCTGGGGTAATGATGTAGAGGTGAAGGCCACACAACAGTATTGCCTATTAAGAGGGTGTATTTAAGATACCACTCTGGTATCAGCTCTCTTCGCATTTTAGGTAAGTAATTGAATCTGTGTTTTATGCCACTTACCCTAACCATCTAAAAGCTGCTAACTGAAATTTCCCTGCCAAGATAAAAGCACAGCAGCCTGAAGAAGATGCTTCATCTCATCTGATGGAGGTGACTCATGCCCTTCCCTGTGACTAGTGACTAGAGGAGTATCTCATACTGCTTCACAACTTTCTGGTGGCCGGATTTATCTGGCATAGCTTTCAGCCTACGAGACTGAGTGGCAGAAAACCTCAGCTGGTCTTGCAGGTGCTTATCTAGGGAAAGCAGGGTGCAGAGGGAAAGTGCATCATGACAAACATCCCCTTGGATGTGAAAGCAATCCACTGGATTAATACATCCTCTGCCTGTGGGAAGAGCCTGTGTTGTAAACACAGCCATCTCCTGAAGCGTGCAACTCTGCTGGTTTGAGGTAATTGGAATATCTTAATGAGAGAAATTAGATCATTGGTTGTGAAAAGAAAATAATGATGAAGTCATTGATTTGCTGAAAGAGATAAAATGCTAAAATGTAAATAATTCTGTTACTTCTGCCTCGAAACCCTTGCTTCTTTCACTTCACTCCTCTGTAATCTCTGTACTAACAGATAAGAAGTAAACTTTGCTGACTGTCTAGGAAAGAGAGGGAGAGAGAGAGAGGCTTTGAGCATCTTCTGGGCAGTTTCTTTATCTGGGAGGGAATTTAGAACTCTGCATTATTTCTAAATTGTATATACTTGTAAATACTTGGAAATACATTGTGTGTGCTTGTAAACTTTGCTTTGCTGTAAATATAGCTTTATCTTCCTTCCAAGCCATCTAAGCTGGTCTGGTAAATGTCAAGAGCAGGGGATGAAGTTCCTAACCCACCACAGCAACTACAAATGAGGCACAAATGATACAGAAATGTGAACCTCTATAAGGTTTTATGGCTAATATATAGCAGACTACTAAAGAAAATATAATAAATAAATAATAATAAAAGTTGAATAAACAACTTTGAAGCAGCAGATTGTAACATGTATTCTAAAAAAATGAGCATTCAGAAAAGCACATCTTCAAAGTCCTCTACTGCTTCTGTCTGTTCCTTTCTCCCTTTCTCTTCCCTGGGTCTTCCTAGCAAAGAGAAGCCCTAAAAGTACCCTTACCAAAGCCTCCAATTACTTTATGTAGTTTGACATTTACTCTGGCATCTGGCTTAGGCAATTGCAATCTTCCTCTAAAAGTTATTTTATGTATATACAAGCAAGAAGAAAGCTCATTATTAAATCTGTAGAGGGAAACCGGCAGGTGTTCTGTTCCTGTTCATTTTGGACTGAGCTTAATTCTCACCTACTCTGATTTTTGTTGTGCACACAACCAGTCGGATGTGATTTCTTTTGGAGAGATGTTGTATGCTGAAGCTGAGTTTCTCTCTAAATTGACACTCCTGACACCCCTTAGTGTTCTAATAAATCCACAGACCTTCAAGCAGTACTAAAACTGCCCAAGCCAGCACACCTGATCTGTCTCCCTGTCTTTCTAGCCCATTATTTGTGTGAAACCTACCTTTTTCTCTTTACTTTTCCCCCCATTAGGCTATTGGCTTTTGGTGATTGGCAGAGCAGAGCTTTTTTTAACTCTTTCTCTAGGGAAATATAAGCGGTTTAATTATTTATCTATTTATTTACTTTCCCTGGGGCTCAGCTTGGGATTTGGTAATGTTGTGTGTGTTTAAAACAAATAAATAAGCCAAATTAAAAAAGAACAATAGAAACCCTGAGAAAAGTCTTCAAATAACCAGTTTACTTGACTAATGCCACCCTTTCTTCATGGCCCGCATTCAGTTCTCACTTTGAAAGATCTCATATGTCAGTCTTTCATCAAATGAAGAGACTCAGTACAGAAAAGATGCTAGCAACCCTAAACCTGTATCTTGTGGTCTCATGGCAAATGAGGAAAAGGAGTGAAAATGGCTATTGGGAAATACACTGCTGTCCTCCCTTCAGTTCATACTTCCTCCTCATGTGATTCATACTTGATGTGGACATATCCATGCACCATAGAAAGGGCTCAGGGAGCATTTTAAAGGGTCTGTGAAGTTCTTCCCAGAGAGAGTGATTCCCCATTGGAATGGGCTGCCCAGGGAGGTGGTGAAGCCACCGTCCCTGGAGGTGTTCAAGAAAAGACTACCTATCACCCATCCCTAGCCAATGGCACTAAGTGCTCCATCCAGTCTTTTCTTGAACACCTCTATGGACAGCCACTCCACCACCTCCCTGGGCAGCCCATTCTAATGCCAATCACTCTCCCTGTCAAGAACTTCCTCCTAACATCCAGTCTACACCTTCCCTGGCACAACTTGAGACTGTGTCCCCTTGTTCTGTTGCTGGTTGCCTGGGAGAAGAGACCAACCCCACCTGGCTACAACCTCCCTTCAGGTAGTTGTAGACAGCAATGAGGTCTGCCCTGAGCTTCCTCTTCTCCAGTATGAACATCCCCAGCCCCTCAGCCTCTCCTTACAGGGCTATGCTCCAGGCCCCTCACCAGCTTCATCACCCTTCTCTGGACACGTTCAAGCACCTCAACATCTCCTTTGAATTGAGGGGCCCAGAACTGGACACAGCACTCAAGGTGTGGCCTGACCAGTGCTGAGTATAGGGGCAGAATAACCTCCCTTGTCCTGCTGGCCACACTGTTCCTGTTCCAGGATGCCATTGGCTCTGCTGCCCACCTGGGCACACTGCTGGCTCACGTTCAGCTCCTATCTCCCAGGACCCCCAGGTCCCTCTCTGCCTGGCTGCTCTCCAGCCACTCTGTCCCCAGCCTGTAGCTCTGCCTGGGGTTGTTGTGGCCAAAGTGTAGAACCCTGCACTTAGCCTCAGTGGCCTCTGCCCACCCATACAGCTTGTCAAGGTTCTTCTGCAGGGCCCTCCTACCCTCCAACCTAATGACACCTGCTCCTAACTTGGTGTCATCTGCAAACTTACTGATGCCGGGTTTAATCTTCTCATCCAGATCATCAATGAAGATATTCTTGTCCATAACCTATCCCACATTTTAGTCTGGTGTAGTTGTAAAGAACATACCAAGGTAGTAATGCACCTGAATCTCTTCTCAAGTCCCTCAGGATAAGAACTGATTGAGTAGCATTTGTCTGAAGCAAAGAAAAAGGCTGTAACACTGGATGAGTCATGGACAAATCTGTAAACTAGACTGGATAAATCTAATGTTAATCTTCTAATTTAGGCATTGATGTTATAAGTTTTGCTCTTTCTCACCAGCCCCCAAGACTGAACTCAAATGAATTTGAAACATAAGCAGTTATCACTCTTTCATCTCTTATTCATTCCTCCATCACCATTCCTCTCCCTCAAGCTCTCCAGCTCCAAATCCTTGCTGTAACTTAATTAGAAACCTTACTGAGTTAGAAATACTAAGGCAGAATCTGTCATTCTTACCCAACCAAAAAAAGCTGAGTTGGATAATGGTTGGTTTCAATGATCTTAAGTCTTTTCTAACTGTGATTTAAGAAGCACAAGAAATTCTGTTTATTCCAATTTATTTCTCAAGGAAAAGAAAAAATGAGATTAGAGGAGTTTGATGTGAACTCAGGCCCCTGGAAGGACAGACATCTTTCAGGAATTTTATAAAGCTGAAGGAGTAAACAAAATGTACAGGTTGGCTTTGGTTTTGTGGCATTTTGGTTTAGGGGGTTTTTTTGGGAGTTGTGTTGGGGGTGATTTTTTTGTTTGTTTGGTGTGTGGGTTTTTTTGGGGGGTTTTTTGGTGTTTTTGTTTGTTTGTTTGTTTCTTGGGGGGTTTTTTTGTGGGTTGGTTTTCACTTCTCTTTAGTTGGAGTTTGTTATACTCCCATGCAACAAAAAAACAGATGTCATATCTGGTCAGTTTTATCTTATGCCAGGTTTTCAGGCTGGGATTTGATTTTTGCATTTCTTCTGAAGCTCAGAACATGGTATTTGTGCCATATTTTCTGTTACTTCTTTTCAGACAACAAAATATTTGTGCTTTCTCTTCAAGACTGCAGGATACTGACACTCATTAGCCATTGTCTTCCCCTTATATGCTAATCAGCTAGAAAAAAACTTTTTGTGCTTGTGCAGTCTGATACAATTTAGACATTTTGTCCTGTGCAAAATGAAGGTAGATCTCAGTTCAGAGTAAAATGAAAGATGCTCGGAGTTTACACATTTCAAAAGCTTGACATTTTTATGCACCTCTGTCAGTACAAACACAAGAGAAGACATCATATTTCAGAACATTTCTGAAGTGCATAATAGGTTAATTAATTAATTTTATTTTCCATCTCTGACCAGAGGAATAGACTCTGTTTTACCTGCAGTGTTGAAGTAGATCAATTCTTTGTCCATAATCTAGCTCAGGGAAGGGACATTTTTATATATCTTGAGAACATCATCACCATATAAATAGGGAAACTATGATAATCCAATGCATTTTTCATTCTCTGACATTTAGTGGGGAATAGCATAAAGGTGGATCATCAGCATTTGCATACTGTAATTGTTTTTGCATAGGTTTGGGGAAGCTGAGCTAACAGGGATGTGTCATTTGTATCAGCTTTTTAATTAGTTTATTCTGCTGCTCGTTCTTGAGCACCAAACAAGTGAACTTTTAAGGTGACTTCAAAATAGATTTGTGCCTCACGCTAAAATAAGAATGCAATAAGCTCTGTATTAGCAAAATTAATTGTTTGTGTTTCTTAACCCTGACACTGCTGTTCCTCTCTCCTTAGCTCTTCAGGTTTCTTTGATTGCTTAACTGAGAATAAGGGAAGTGTACTTGTTTCCATTCATTGAAATAAATATGAACCAGGGCAGCTAAGGAGGAATTAATCATTACGAACTGTGGTCCATTAAAAACTTTATGCATGAAACTTGGACTACCCATCTAAAATCCCCCACTTCTCTCTGAAAATGGGAGGTTGGTGGTCAGAGAGTCAGACTAGATAATTATTGCAGTTACTTCCAATGGAACTATTCATAGAAGTGTAGAATCATTTGGGATGCAAAAGGCCTCTAAGATTATTGAGTCCAACCATAAACCTAACACTGACAAGTCAACCCCTAAATCACGTGTGTGCTTCAGGTATCTAATTGGATAGGTTGTACTTGTTAAGACAATTATTGGAGGAAGAGTGGAGGAGAGAGAGTTGGTAACTAGCAGGTGTGATTCATAGCATCCATCTTATATCCCTTATTTGTCTGCATCCATCTTATATCCCTTATTTGTCTGCAAAATGACTTTCTGAAAAGACTTATACCTACCACTGGCTGCAGGAGAAAAAAAAAGGCAACCTATTTGTATCAAAAAACAGCTCTTAGACAGCAGGCATTGCATCAAAGAGAGCCCAGGTTCTCATCACAGTGTTTATGCCTTGGCCTTGAAATGTCCTTCCATCTTCCCTAAAAGACTGCACTTGAGGGATAAACCTAAATGTTGATGCTGGGCATGAGCAACCCTATAAGCATATTCGACTGGGAAAAAAAAAAAGAAGAAGAAATATGCATCATGCTTAGACTTGAGATATTACCACTGATATGAAATGTTTATCTTAAAGAATGTGAGCCTGATTATTTAAAAAAATCAAAGACTGCATCAGGAAAAAAAAGTCAACATAAATGAAAATAAAGGGAGAAACTACTAAATATGAGGAAAAAAAGAGGGATTACCAGAAAGGACTAGAAGTAGGTCTAGTACTGTGAGATTCTGTTGAAGTAAGTCAGTGATGGTGAAGTTACACTTCTTCAAGTTACGTACAGTCCATAATCAAGCCATCCAAGTTATGTGAAGGGCCAGAAGGGACTGAGAGGTGTTTCTGTAGGCTGTCTAAAGGTAAATTGGCCAAATATTAAAAGTGAGTTTTAGGACAGACTGATTTATCCCATGGAAATGCAAATCTTCCTTCATTGATTACAGACAACTTAGTGCTCAGTTCGGATGGCTCACATAGGTATCTAGTGCCATCAGAGATGCTACAGGGATTCCTCTTGGTTTCCAGCTGCTTCATGGATTTCCTACAGGTCCTGTGTCAAATTTCCATGGTCTAAAGTTGAGATTCAGCTCAGCATTAAGGCATTCATATTTAGGATTCTAAAGGCAAATTTATCCATGTGAGATGGATGTATCAACCATCAGTGGACATCTACTCCACCTGGTTGGTGGAGAAAAACAATCAGTATGGATAGACTTCAACGGCCAAACAGAAGCATATAGTGGAATTTTAAATTCAAATGGGGTGCTCAGCTGGCAAATGAGTGGGCAAATATCTCATACACTTTGTGTATGCAGATGTGTTAGCTTAGATTTACTATCCTGGGAAGATTTTCACCCAATTCACATTTAGACATCTACATGTAGTTGCCTAAATACAGAATTCTTAATCTCAGACTGAACTTTACCCTAAATACCTGACTTTCAAAGGGTTGCATTTAGACTGAAAGAATTCTGCTTCTAACCACAAAATCATGCTGTTTTGTCTTGGAATTATTGTTCCATAATTCATGTCTTGATTTCCTTCCTTCTCCATTTCTGCAGACCCACAGGAATGGCAGCTCGGAGAAGATTAAGTTTATGCTATTTGGCGCCGCAGTAATGACGCTTAATTAGGCTTTTTTCTTCCCATTCACATCTGCAAAGGCCAGTGCCAAGTTAAACCGCTTCAATCTACTTGATGTCCCAGATCATGTAATAATCAGTTAAGAACAAGGCTGCAAGGATGATTTTATTGTTTCTTCAGTGCACATAATTGAGGTATTGAAAGAGCTCTCTGCACAAATAACTCCAAGTGTTGCCTCCTGTCCTGTTTTGACAGAGGCAAAACCTAACCTAACAGATATGTGCTGTGCAGCATAGTTAGCACTTCACCAAAAAAGTGCAATTAAGCTTTTGGGGGCTTTGAGAAGTTTTCTTTTTCTCTGAGCCAAGAACAAGATCTTTCAGGTTCTTCTTCTCTTGAAGGATGTTTCTTTATTTATTTGTTCGTAGAATAGAATTGTGGAATCATAAAGGTTGGAAAAGACCACTAGGATCTCCAAGTTCGACCTTCTATCCAACACCTCCACGACCACTAGGTTCATTTGTTGCATTTCACTCTTAAGGAATACAAAACTTGGCATATAGGAACTGCTAACTGAAATGCAAAGGGAAAATACCAAATATTGACAAATATTGAGTGGGAACGTGGTGGGGGATGGAGGGGGGGAAAAGAACAGAGAGGAAAAGAGAGGAAAAAAATAATAAATGAGAAGAAAGTAAAGCAAGAGGCAGGAAGCTCCCTGTTTTCTGCTAGGCTTATTATACTTGGATTTCATTTTGAATTTACCTGCATAATCTCCTGGACAACAACTAAACAAATATGTAGGTTTGTGTAGACTTAAGCTTTTTTAAAAGTCTCCTTTCCCCACTACCCTAAGTTGAAAAAAACCTCGTCAGTCAGTGGGTTAGGATCCCTTTGGTTCTAATCTTCAGAATAAAATTTCAGGTTATTGCTAGGTCTAAGAGCTGAAGCCAGGTCTTCAAAAGAGTGAAGCTGGGTTACAGCATAGGAGGTTTTAGAACAGTACAATATAAGTGTATTTTACTCACTTTCTCATGTTCAGGGCTCACTGCATCCCTGCTGCCTTTTTGGCTCTGACCAACAGATCATAGGGAGCTCTTTTCATCAAAAACAAGCAAGGGAGAACTCAGGAATAATTTCTTACACATCTGAGTGACTTAAAACACTATTGACCCTTGCAAGACTAGCATGAAAAGCTGAACCTTTAAAGGCCTTAATATCTTCAAACTTTTTGTCTTTGGGTGGCTGATTGATCAATTTTTATTTGCAGCTCATTCAGTAGCTGTAAAGAACATGAATAACAAGAATAAAAGCTGATGATACCAAGACTGGAAATGAAACTGCTAAGGAATATTTTACCTGAAAATAACTCTTTCCTAAGCCTGCACATGTTCTTTTTCAGTCTGGAGATGATTAGGTATTTGTCTTATTGAGAGTGGTAATAGGTTATCGAATACAGATCACCAATGCTCTGAGCTCATCAGGCTCTTGCTGCAAGATGATTGAAGTGCAATGATTGAGTTCACCTGTCATGTCCAACAGAGTTTTATAGAGCCTGCTGATTGCAATATGAAACCCCACATATTAATTAGTGTTGCTATTGTAACAGAACCATACAATCATTAAGGTTGGATAAGACCTCTAAGCTCATCAAGTCCACCCATCAACCTAATGCCATTATGCCCACAAAACCAAGTCCTAAAGTACCATAACTACATGATTTTTTAATACCTCCAGGAATGGTGACTCCACCACCTCCCTGCACAGCTTGTTCCAGAGCCTGATTACTTTCAGTAAAGAAATTTCTCCTAACATCTAATATAAACCTCCACTTGTGCAACTTGAGGCCACTTCCTCTACTCCCATCACTTGTTACTTTGGAGGACAGACTTACTTACATCTCACTACAACCTCCTTTCAGGTAGCTGTTACACTTTTTTAAAACAATTTTTTTTTTTCCTTTCTTAGTAGAGCTCTGCGTGGAGTAGCATCATCTGTTTTCTTCTCTCAGCCAATAGTCTAATTTCTCACTAAAATTCTCCAATTCAAACCAGTACATCCAGTTTGTGCCTATTGCCCCCTGTCCTGTCAGTGGACACCACTGAAAAGAGTCTAGCCCTGTTCTCTTGACTGATATCTTTTAGCTACTGATCAGCATTGATAAGATCCCCAAGGCAACTGATGCAAGTGGGAAAAAACCTTATTTGGTACAGATTGTCTGGTTAAATAATTCCTCTTACTTCTGGATCAGATTGGATTGGATTGGATTAGATCAACCACATGTCAGCTGACACAATAAACTTAACAAGTAGGAAAAATAACAAGGAAGAAGAAGCCTTATTAATTGTGTGATAAATGCGTGGAGCCCTGGAGGGGTGTTTAGTGTGAAATGACACACTGAAAACAAGCAGACTTTTGTTTTTCTTTAAGGACATTCAGGATATTCCCTTCCAGCACACATAAATAATGGATGGCTTAAGCTTTATTATTCTTTTGGCATGATTTGCCCCTCTGTCAAGTTTGCAGTTTTCAAAATTTGCAATTTTACCATTTTCCATACCAGTGCAGGTCTCTTCCTCTCAGCAGCTGGCATTTGCTTATAATAATGTTTATTGCAGAGTCCTCAGGGCCTATTTTCTTCTGTTTCCTTCAATCCAATGAATGGACCATGACAATATTGCAGGCTCCCTCATTTCCAACCAGCAATTGTTCCACAGATCAGTGCTCTCAATGTGATGACTCAGCAGGCTTTTCCTCAGTCCTAAAAGTCGAGCTTGATACTGTTCTCAACCCAGCTCAGCATTTCAGAGATGCTGCAGTGTTGCTGAGTCAGCATAGACAGGGAGATGCCTTCATCAATCCAAAAGGAGCAGAGGAAGTGTGTGTGTGTGTGTGTGTATGTGTGTGTAGAAATGTACAAAGAAATAAATTGTAAAATCATCCTGAATTATAAAATTGTTTCCTTTGGAAAAGACCCTTCAAGATCATTGAGTCCAACTGTTAACCTAACAGCACCACGGCAAATAAATCATGTCACAATGTGCCATTAACCTAAACCCTCCGTGCCCATTAAACCAAGTCATGGAGTGTCATGTCTACATATTTTTTTAACGCCTCCCTGGGCAGCCTGTTGCAGTGTCTAACCACTCTTCCAGTAACGTCATTTTTCCTAACATCCAACCTAAACCTCCCCTGGTACAACCCAAGGCCATTTCCTCTTGTTCTGTCACCTGACACTAGAGAGAAGAGATCAGCTCCCACCTCACTCTGGCCTCCTTTCAGAGAGTCATAGAGCAAGAAGTTCTCCCCTCCACCTTCTCTTCTCCAGACTGAATAATCCCAGTTCCTTCAGGTGCTGCTCAACAGACTTTTTTCTCCAAACCCTTTATCATCTTTGTTGCCCTTCTCTTAACACCCTGAAGCACTTCAGTGTACAACAGGAAAGGGATGATGGTGTCACGATGAAGCAGAACAACCCCAAGATTCTTAAGGGACAGTACCCCTTAATTTTCCTGTTTGTGGTCAGCAGGTTAAGGGAGATTGTTTTGCCCCTCTCCTCTGCTCTGGTGAGGTGTTGCTTTTGATGTCCAGGTTGTTTTCTGGATGGCAAAAACACACTGCCAGTTCATCTACCAATACCTCCAAGTCCTTCTACACACAGTTGCTCTCAAAATAATTGAAATTATTGAAAATCTGGTTGGTTTGTTTGTTTGTTTGTTTGTTTTCCACTATATCCAATATACAAACTGTGCCTTTTCTAGGCTGTAATTCATTGGCAAAGGTCAGCAATTAATCTCTTTGGTTTACAAGATAAGCTGCACTTAACTGCATTTGACATAGTTACGGTGGGGAATACACAGAGTAAGGTTTTCTCTGGCACTGAATGTAAGAGGAATTTTGTAGTGCTCTGGTGGTACCAAACTCCTAGTGAGACCCAAATATCTCATTTAAATAGTTCCCTCTGGAAACCTTTGAGCAGCCTACCATATTCACGCAGCCCTCCACCAATCATGAATAGGCATTTTGGGAGATGCTCAGAATTCACAACCTGCTACTATTGTATTTCCATCTATATTCTTCAGATGGTGCCAGCCCATGCGCTCAAAATCTTTTTTTTTTTTTTTCTCCAATCCTTGGGTACTTGCTGGTGTGGGGAAAAGATAAACCCACTTAAATGTGAAATATGTATTCATTCTCTCAGGAAAAAAAAATATAATAAAAATGAATTGGGATTTGAATCTTATCCTGGAAGCAATATCTGGATGAAATAACTTTATCTTTCAAATGAAGTAGTATTGAGAGCTTCCTCATTCCCAAGAGCAAAGATTTTTCAGGACACTTTTTTTTGCATGAATGGAAAGACTCTGGTTTGACTGTAAAACAGGTGAAAATTGTTTCTGTAACACAAATTGTTGTTTTCAAATCCTTTTTTTTTTTTTCCAAGCTGATAGTGTGGTGTTTGTTTGGTGGTTTTTTGTGTTTCTTTTGGGTATTGTTGTTTTGTGGGTTGTTTTTTTTCATGTAAACATGAAATAAGTAGGGCACTTAGAGTGTTCTGCCCAGCCAAAGCTGAAAGATGTTGCCCACCTCTGAGGTTCTCAGTGTCCAATGTAAAACTTTGCCATGCCCTTGTCTTGAAGGTGGTGGAAATTGCTTGTTTCCAGCAAACTGAAAGCTTCACCACTTTCTGATTTGCAAGGTGTGTTGTGGAATGCAAAAAAAAGGAAAATCCTCAGCTGCAAAAGACACACACTCCACCACTCCTGCAGATACTGCACAAGGCTTGGGTGAAGCAATGCCTTTTGCTTAGGAAGTCAATGAAAACAGCCATTGTAGTGCTGCCAGAAAAGATATTTACCGTGCCAACAGAGCAGAACTCACCAGGACCAGCAGCTCATATTGCACCTCTTTGGCTGGTTTTCATCAGCCTGCAAGGACTGATTCAGCTTTCAGGACAGATGTGAATGAAACCTTTTGAGCTCATACAGTACTTTTCCAAGGTGACTAACCTTGCTGTGTTGCTTCCCAAGACTGTTACTGTCCATTGAAATTAACTGAGGGTGAGAACTTCATAGTCCCAGTTCTTTGATCTGGGTGTATGCCCAGCACAGACTATCCCAGATAGAGCTCATTGCAGTATGATTTAGTTGAAGATGTCCCTGCTCACTGCAAGAGGTTTGGACTGATGATCTTTAGAGGCCCCTTCCAACACAAAGCACTCAATGATTCTATGCTCCTCCAGATATCTAATAGAATCATGGAATCATTAAGGCTGGAAAAGGTCTCTAAGATTATGCAGTAGCAAATTCGTCATCATTGTGGTTGGACTTAGTGATCTCAGAGGTCTCCTCCAACCTCAACAGTTTTATAATTCTACAATTAAAACCTTTCCAGAGCAATGCCCTTAAGGGTCAGCATAGTTGGATAAACACACACACTCAACATATTTCAGTCAAAGTGAGGAGGGAAATCAAACAATGAATGGTAAGCCTGATCCAGATTTACTCCATGAGTAATCATTCTGTAAAAACACATGCCTGGGTAACTAGCCAACAGAACAGAAGATTGTGACCTCCTGCCTTGCTAAATATTTGCTTCTCCTCAACTTCTTTAAGAGGAAAAAAAAAAAAAAACACGTGTGCTTGTGTTTTTGCTCTCTTATGGGGTTTCTCCCATCCCCTTTATTTTTTGTTCTCCCTTGGCACATTTTTAGCTTCCAGTTACGTTATGAAAAGCAAATAGACCACACCCCAACAAACCCATTCTGCTTTGAAATGGCTTTTGTCTTGTGTTCCAAGAGATTACATTTCAGAAACAAATATTCTGTATGATTTTGAGCACAGGGTGACGAACGAGATGATTCTCTTAAAAACCAAAGGGGACTGCCATAAAGGGAATAATAAGAAGAAGTTTCTGAAGAAATTTCTGCTCTCTGAAATGTGTCATTTCCATAATTCATTCTGTGCTGTGGGTAACACACATGACTGTACTGAAAATGAGCATTTAATTAGTGCTCTAGTACAAATATCAACCACCTCCTGCGTTAATAACTGATGTTTGGGGCTGTAAATGTTTGTCAGGTAAATATCATGCAGCTATAAGGATCCCTCTGACCTCAGGCATGGAAAATGTGTATGATGAATTTGCTGGCTCCAGCACACAGAGAACCAGAGAGTTCAACTGTTGGCATAACACAGTGCTAGCAGAGGTCAAGGAAAGGCCATAAACTGGTTGATGAGAGAATCAGCCTCAGGCATGACAGTGACAAAGCACAGCAGTGATATTTATGCAGTTAAAAGTCACTAAAATAAGGTTTCACATAACCAGATAGTAAATTTTATTGGAAATAGTGGTAGCTAGATTCTGTGACATAGCCTAGGCTCAGTGCTCTCCACCAGGAATTTAGAGACTTGTCCTCCCAGATGGACTGAGGGCTGTGTTTTTGGATCCACCAGCTTTTAAGTGTGGTGTGGACAGAGGCAGGATCCCATGCACACAGGACCGCAAGATCCAGGAGCCCAGAGAAACACTATGAGAGGAAAAGTTTGGTTGTGTACCAAGCAGTAAAGGCAACAGTAGCTCTGGAGGCCAATAAATTTCTATGTGTTTTCAGATGGATTTTTAGTGTGCACTAAAAAGAAATTGCTGGAACTACAACTCCCTCTTCCAGAGGAGAGATGTAACCAGAAGTCATTAAGCAGAGAGCTGCTATACCACTGGTGGGAAGGAATTTATACAATTATTTATAGAAATACTCTGAAGTTACACCAACAGCTCAGATAAACTTAAGCATAGTCTCAAGCCTGAATTTATGCACTATTTACACTGTAACAGCCTGTCACTCATTTCTGGTACCCACTCATCTCCATATTTGAGCTTAAGGCACTCCAGCACTGTCAAACCTCTTCAGCCTCTCCCACATTTCCCCATTCCTCACTTCTAGTCCTTCTGCAATATACCCTCCACATCAGATGCCCACAGGCATAGGTAGATTTGTAAGGACAAGGGGCTGCAGTCTCAAGTTGTGCCAGGGGAGGTATAGGCTGGATGTTAGGAGGAAGTTCTTCACAGAGAGAGTGATTTGTATTGGAATGGACTGCCCAGGAAGGTGATGGAGTCACCATCCCTGGAGGTGTTCAAGGAAAGACTGGATCGGGCACTTAGTGCCTTTGGATAGGGCTGGGTGATAGGTTGTAGATGATCTTGGAGGTGTCTTCCAACCTGTCTTATTCTATTCTATTCTATTCTATTCTATTCTATTCTATTCTATTCTATTCTATTCTATTCTATTCTATTCTATTCTATTCTATTCTATTCTATTCTAAAGTTACCTGGGAGTTTATTTCTCAAACACAAACGATGGGGGAAATCCATCAAACACCTCTTCATTGCCACTGACGTGAATTTTCCTTTAGCAGCAAAGTATACTTTTTTAGGAGTTCAAACATTTTCATCTCCATTTTAAAGTATTGGGGAAAAACCTTGTTGATTAAGAAAAACCTTGTTGTGGATCAAAATAGATTCCATCATGTTTGGGATAGATAGATAGATAGATAGATAGATAGATAGATAGATAGATACTTAAACAGATTTTGCATCATAATGCTAAGAGTTGGGGTTTGTTTTTGTTGTTGGGTTTGGGGGTTTGAGGGATTTTGTGTGTGTGTGTTTTGGTTTGTTGGGTTTTGTGGTTTTGGGGTTCTTTTGGTTTGTTTTTTTTTTTAACTGAGTGCTACTCAGGTTTTTTAACATAGTGCTACTGTACTAATGTTACACAAAATACATTTATAATAGATATAATGAAGAAAATTTTGCCGATGAAGGTGGTGAAACAGTGTCCCAGTTTGACCAGAGAGGTGGTAGATGCCCTGGAACCATTCCAGGTCAGGTTGTTTGGTGCTCTGAGCAACCTGACCTGGTTGAAGATGTCTCCAGTGACCAGTTGGAATAGGTGGCCTTTAAAGGTAACTTCCAACCCACACCATGATATGCTCCTATGATATTCAGATTCTGTGCTCTTAGTGCACCGAGAAGAAACATTTATCAGAGTAAATGTTTATTCCAAAACATATCATCTTAAAGGTCAAAACAAGACCCTAATGGATGGTGATGGCTGGCAGTTAACTGTGACATGTAGCAGATATATGCTTCATTGACAGTTTATGGGATGGAAGCCCAGTCTGTAGCCAAGCCATTCCCTCTGAGCAATTGATGTGGGCACAGGCAGCAGGTGTACCTTGGGGTAATCATGGACCTGCAGGTCCAGGACCACTTTCAGATACCTCATACCAGATTAGCTGTTGCTGTTTAAATCCTACTCTGGAAGATGTTCCCCCCTTCAAGTGCAGGAAAATCACAGAAACATTCCAGTTGGAAAAGACTCCCAGGATCATGAAGTCCAACCATTACCCCTACTCTACAAAGTCCATCCTTAAACCATATCCTCAAACACCACATCCAAATGACTTTTAAACACATCCAAGGTTGGTGACTCACCCACCTCCCTGGGCAGCTCATTCCATTGCCTGACCACTCTTGCTGTGACAAAATATTTCCTAATGTCCAGTCTAAACCCACCCAGTTGCAGCTTGAGGCCATTCCCTCTTGTTCTATCACTATTTACCTGTGAGAAGAGACCAGCATCCTTCAACATAAAGCTACACTGCAAACAACTACTGACAGTCAAGATTATCCTTCCTGTTTCTCTACCTGGCAACTGCATCTGTGATATGGAGTGTATATTTATTTTTATGGAATATATGAGGTGCCCTCTGGCCTTTTTTTCTGATAAGTATGCTGCATGAGAGAAATTGCCCCTGTTACTAATTAGCCAGCTGGCATTAAAGGAATGTTTTCCTTCATTAAAACCAGGTTGAGGGATTTTTTTTTTTTTCCCCTCCATCTCCACACACTGTGCCTCTGTCATTTCCATAGGCTCTCTTCCTGTCAAACTGGGCTTATTCAAGATGTTTGGTAATTAGGAAAAAAAAAAAAAAAGTGAGAGCAAGAGAAAGCAAGCAGAATGTTTAATTAAAAGCAATCCCTGAGGAGTACCCATTCCTCAGTTTAATATTTGTTCTGAAAAAGGAATGTTCTTACTTTAATGTTAAATTGCTCTTTTTTCCTGTTGTTTCTGATTATGAAGGGGAGCACACAGTGCCTTTGTCTGAGGACATGGCTGCCCAGTTTGATTGATCATTCATTCGCATTAACAAGAAGTTGCCAAAGGCATGCATTTTTATAATGTTTCACAGTATAAATGTGTTTGCAGGATGATAAAAGAATGTACCTCTGACAACTCCTCACGAACTGTCACAGAGCCATAGCTCATACCCATATCCTCTACAAGACTTTTCCCCACTAAACTTACACTGCCTGAACCAAGGGAAAGTCTCTGCTCTGACTCTTGTCAGATACAGCACTCAGCAATCACCCCTCTTGCTGTGATACCCAAGAGGTACTCGTGAACTTGCAGAGGAATCAAAGTTCAAGACAAGTGTTTTAACCTGTCTGCTCTCCATGCTTCTCAGAGCCTGGGTTTTGTGCACTTTAAGTGGAGAGAAGTAAAGGTCATATCCAGATGATCTGTTCTGATGACGTGCTTACTCCTCTCCTTTGATTACTTAAAGCATGCTGATGAGTAGTTGCGTTCAACTCATGTATCATTCACCAGTTGCAGTCGGCATCTAACAGTGAAGCAATCACCACAGTCTCCTCAGTAGAAAGAAATATAAACCTCTAGGATGCAACTCAGGGAGGTTATTTTGGATGTGCGTTTTAAGATAGAACAAAGCATGCTCTAGACCCCATTCTCAGCACTAGGAAGTCCCAAAGAGTTGCAATATGCCACAACTATCTGCATTATTACAGCTGAGTCATACCTCAGATTTTTCAATCATTCACTCCTCTTTTAATTTCTCATACTCCAGCAGTGCCTGATTTTATTTACCATGTAAGGGAGCTGAATATGATCAGCTTGGACTTACACCCACTGATGCCTATTGTTACTGCAAGCTGTCAAATCACAACTGGGGTTCACAAAGTCAGAGATTCAACCTGATCTGAAACATGGTGCCACACAAACAATCCGCCAGCTAAGAAACCCAGGGCAGCCAGTTCCTCTAAATAAGACTATGAGTGGATCTCATCTGTACCCTGTTTCTGGAGATCTCAAAAGTAAGCACTTTCCTCATTTCTTCAGGTAAACACACAACCTGTTACATCTTTATTGTGAAAAACTATCTCTTGATACAGTACCCACATCTCTTTTTCTTATTCATCCATTGAATATCATTAATAATCTCCTGCCTCTTCCATAATCACCATTGTGGCATCACTTCTGGATAGAATAAACAGGGACCCAACAGATTTAGCTTGATTTGCAACTTCAAGATAGAAACTTTCTGGTGAAAAGCTGTCGATCTGCGACTTTACATTTAAGGTTATTTCCCAGCCTGGGACCTGCCTGGTGCATTGAAAGCTTCCCTGGCAATAGGTATGGTCAGGAGGAGCAACAATTTTAATTGCCTAGTAGAGAGGACAGTCAGAACCCACCTGCAGCAAAATGTAAAGAGTCATGAGGTGTGGGTTGTGGGGTTTTTGAGGTTTTTGGTTCGTTTTTTGTTTTGGTTTGTTTGGGGGTTTTTGTTTGGCTTGGTGTTTTTTTATTTTATTTTTACAAGCATTAATGCTTTGATTAATTAAAAAAAAAATAAAAAGTCTAATGTCTGGTTCATTGTAGCTGCAGAAATGAAGTCTAACAAGGACTAACAGCAAGTGCCATTCCCTTCTTTCATGCCACTACTTTTTTAAGGGAACCATTGCCTGCCACCTTATCCTTAACAATTCTTTTAGTATCTCAGTGGAGTGGCCTTTGATGGGTACATAGAATAAATGCTGGTCACTCCTAAAGGTGCCCCTATTGCAGGTGAATAAACAAGAGATGTGGCACCTGGTTGGAGATGCCAGGGGGCTGGGAAGCACAGTCTTCCTGCCCACACTTCCCCTGTATTACACGCTTGAAACTCATACAAAGCTCCTTGGCATCTCATGGCTGCAAAAGAATTTTTGCTTTTCCTGGCAGGAAGTACAATTTTTTTTTTTTTCCTTATTCTACAGATTAAAATGGACAATCCTGTGCAAGCCTGGGGCAAGCATGCTCTGAGGTAGTTTTAAATAGAGAGCAGAGAAGTATTAAGTTAAGGGAAAACAAATGCTTTTTGCCCCAAAGCAAGGAAGGAATGATGCACCTGCAGAAGCAGGAGATCAGCTTACATGTGAAATTGTGAAATGTGAGGTTTTGCCACAACGGATTTCAGCAATTTTGGAAGAATCAGATCTTTGTCTACTCCTCCCTTCTTATCTTCAAGATAACAGAGTCATGACAAGGACAGGATGAAAACTAAGACCTGGGTTTGGGTGTTCCTAAGTCTCATTCAAAACACAAACCACCTTTATGCAGATGCTGTGCACAGTCAAATCTACAAACCAGTCTGGGCAATTAATCTTTAAGTGATGTTTTCAAGAAAATACTTCATTAAAAAAAAAAAAATGTTGAGTCCCAACCCCATGCCCTAAATCTGTTGCCAAGAGCTGACTGAACGCGTCACAGCCTACGGCGAAATAAATTCACAGGATCTTTGAGCTGTTGACATTGAAAGAGACCTTTGAGACCATCAAGTCCAACGACTCACCTAGAGCTCACACTCCCAGCATGTCACTAACAATCATATCCACACATCTTTCAAATACCTCCAGGGATGTTGACTCCACCATGTCCCTGGGCAGCCCATTCCAAATTCAACCCTTTACTCAGATTTTTACCGGTAAGGAAAGGAGCAGTCATACACAGGAGTACGACAATGCATAAGTGCCCCACAGCAAGAAGAAGAAGAGAAACTCCTTCTTTTCTTGTGATTTTAGTTTTCAAAGAAGAGGACTTGGAAATATCCCAAAAGATCAAGATTTTTCAGGGGAGAAAAAAAAAAAAAAGTAAATCTCAGCAGCCATCCTCTGAAGATTTTCCTTTCCTTTAGTCTTTCCTAAACACCTTTGTCTCTCCTTTTATGTGTTTCATTCAAAAGGGAAGCATAAAAAAGCCTGGTTATTGTAAATCTGTGGTTGTTTGTTTAGGTTTGAATCATTTTAAATACAGGTATAAAAAAATTCCCACTGCGGTTATCTTTTACTGGTGCACATTACGATGGCAAAGCAGTGCCACTCCTTCATGGGAAGAAAATCAGTGACAGTGCTTAAAAACTTTGATTGCTTGTGTCCTATTCCCCCCCACCACCACTCTGTCATCCAGAGGGCACAATTTTATGCAGTGCAGATGTGGAAAAATTGTGTCTCAGCTTCTTGTCTGACCTGTGTTTCAGACCAAAAGATATGTACAAATCATCACCAAACAGAGCAAAACATGAAGAAGTTTTTAAAATCAAAAGATGTGAAGCAGCAGAAGGGAACAATGTCAGAGATGTGTGGCAAATGCCATTTTCCCTGCTCAGAAGGGTTTTGAAGCACAGCATTAGCCTTGAAATTTTACTTTACTGGTGAGAAATATTTTTAGATATATGCATGAAGTTTATTTTATTCTTTTTTTTTTTTTTTCTGTCTTCCAGAGACAAGATTTTTAAAACCCACAAGGCAGAATTAGGCTTCCTGAGAGTTGAGGTCATTTCACTCAAGAACTTCTACCGTAATTATTTTTTTGAGCATTGTCAATTTATCAGGTTAAAGCCTGCATCACACCATTTCTAATTTGTATTTGGTACAAGGTGTAAGACAGAAAAGAAATTACTTACTTTTAATATGACCACTGAGGTCATAACAGGTGCATCAAAACAGATTTTATGTCTTACATCTAGAAGGCTTTTTGTCTCTAAGTCCTGACTCATCTCATAGGATTTCAATCAAAATAAAGAGATGAGTCAAGCTGCCATTCAAAACTTGGGACATCTGCAATGATTGTTAGGGGAGGCTTCACAGAATCATAGAATCAACCAGGTTGGAAGCGACCTCCAAGGTCAACCTATCACCCAGCCCTAGCCAATCAACTAGACCATGGCACTGAGTGCCCCATCTAGGCTTTTCTTAAACACCTCCAGCGACAGTGACTCCACTACCTCCCTGGGAAGCCCATTCCAGTGCCAATCACTCTCTCTGTGAAGAACTTCCTCCTAATATCCAGCCTATACCTCCCCTGGCACAACTTGAGACTATGTTCCATGGTTCTGCTGCAGGTTGCCTGGGAGAAGAGACCAACCCCACCTGGCTACAACCTCCCTTCAGGTAGTTGTAGACAGCAATGAAGTCACTCCTGAGCCTCCTCTTCTCCAGGCTAAACAAGCCCAGCTCCTTCAGCCTCTCCTCATAGGGCTGTGCTCCAGGCCTCTCACTGTCTTTGTTGCCCATCTCTGGACACTTCAAACACAAATCTTCAATTTCTTGACCAAATAAAATCAAATATATATAAAAAGAAATATTTCCCATTCACAGTGTCCTTAGTGAGTTTGCCTGTCCTGGAATGCCAGCTACAGCATTTACCATTGCTTCTTACATGGAACTAGTTCTTATATGGATCTTTAAGGTCCCTTCCAAACCAAACCATTTTGTGTTTGTATGATTTACTGAGAAAGCTAAAAGTATCTTCGTCTTTTCTTCTCTGACTATTTTTTCTCTCTAATAAATAAAGAGAACAGGAGTCTACAGAAGTAATCATAGAATCGTAGAATGGTTTGGGTTGGAAGGGACCGCTGAAGGTCAACTATTGTCCCCCTCGCCCATCTCCTTTAGTCAGCAGGAACATCCTCAATTAGATCAAAGCCCTGTTCAGAGCCCTGTGCAACCTCATCTTGAATATCTCCAGTGATGGAGTCTCAACCACCTCCATGAGCAACCTCTTCCAGTGTTCCACCACCCTCAGAGTAGAGAACTTGTTACTAACATCCAATCTAAATCTGCTCTTCTCCAGTTTGAAGCCAGATTTTTGATGAAGTGTCTAGTATTCACCTGCACACACACTGATTATTACCTTCTAATGTAGGACTAATTAAAGAAGCTCTTAAAATTCACCCTGACATCTGAATTGTCTTGATTTTCAGCAACAGACAGATGCTTTGGGTTTTCCTGGGTCTCTTCTTCAATTCCCCATCCACGGATGTTTTACTAGTAACAAGCAAATGAGAAACAGAAAATGCTGCAGAATTCTCCTCGTTTGCAGCATGTCTTGCCTGTATTTCAGTTTGAGATAAAAATACATTTGATAGAGATATTTTCATGTGAATTTAGTGTTTAAGGTTGCATGATCAGTGAAAATCTAGGCAGTACAGCATGCAGACCTATTTTGCTGACAAAACGCAGGGATGAGATTTGATTACCAACCATGGATTTATCGTTTCATCCGAAATCTCTAAGAGACCCAAGAGATCTGCACAAGGGTGTCAGAGGTGAGTCAGTATTTGAGGGGGGCCCCGATCTACTGGGGCAACTGGAAGCAAATCAAAATAACCCCAAGCTCCCCAAATGTCACCAAATGTTTTGTCTTTAGGCAACTCAATCGATCCCTAGGAATCTACTCAGCACGATTTAAATTGCCCACTGGGCTCCACTTAACTGCACCAACCAGCTTTCAGTAGACTCTAATGAGAGATTACACATCTGCTCATCTAGAGACATCTATTGGCTAGATTGATGATAGTAGGGGCTAAACATCTGTCTCACATGCCAACAACAAAATTTCAGCACCTTAATCTACAGGCTAAATCGTATAATATAAGAGGGTCTCAGCTCCCCAAACATTAGAGGCCACATCTGCCCAGCTCTCAGCACAGCGTTTGGCACAAAGTGAAGAGCTTGCACACAGCCAATTATTTTATGACTGTTAGTAGATAATACAGTATAGAATAATAGCTTGAATGTATGGCACTGGGATAGAATCATAGAATCACAGAATCAGTCAGGGTTGGAAGGGACCACAAGGATCATCTAGTTCCAACCCCCCTGCCATGTCCAGGGATGTCCTACCCTAGATCAGGCTGGAGTGAGCCTCAGTCAGCCTGGCCTTAAATGCCTCCAGGGGTGTGGCCTCAACCACCTCCCTGGGAAACCCATTCCAGGCTCTCACCACTCTCATGCTGAACAACTTCCTTCTCATGTCCAATTTGAATTTCTCCACCTCCAGCTTTGCTCCATTTCCCCTAGTCCTGTCACTCCCTAATAGCCTAAAAAGTCCCTCCCCAGCTGTCTTGTAGGCCCCCTTCGATACTGGAAGGTCACCTGGGAGCCTCCTCTTCTCCAAACTGCACAGCCCCATTTCTTTCAGTCTGTCCTCATAGCAGAGGTGCTGCAGCACTCTGAGCATCCTCGTGGCCCTTCTCTGGACATGCTCCAGCATGTCCACATCCCTCATGTCCCAGGGGCTCCAGAACTGGATGCACTACTCCAGGTAGGATCTCACCAGGGCAGAGTAGAGGGGGAGAATCACCTCCCTCAACCTGCTGGCCACACTTCTGATGCAGCCCAGGCTCTGGTTGGTTTTTGGGCATCAAGTGCACACTGCTGGCTCATGTTGAGCTTCTCGTCCACCAGCACCCCCAGGTCTCTCCTCAGGGCTGCTTTCCAGCCTGCCACTGCCCAGCCTGGATTTGTGCTTGGCATTGCCTCGACCCAGATGCAGGTACTTGCACTTGGCCTTGTTGAACCTCATGAGGTTGGCTTGTGCCCACCTCTGCAGCCTGTCCAGGTCCCTCTGGATGCCATCCCTGCCCTCCAGCCTATCTGCTGCACCACACAGCTTGGGGTCATCAGCAAGCTGATACTACATGCTAAAGCTATCACGATCCGTAGATGAGTTATGTGCCACAGGCAGCAGTGAGGTGACAAATTTTGAAAGGTCTCAGCCTGGAAAATTCTTTAGACTAAGGCTTTAGGCTAAGGACTGTAAGAAACACTATGGCTTTCTCTAATCTCTTTCTGTTGCATTAATTCCTTCTCTAAATCCTCCTCTTTCGACTCCTGTTTGTATTGAGTAGAGCTGAGAGGAAGAATTATTTCAGAATACAGCAACCAAAGGATGTCTGTATGCTCTCAGATGACAACTACCAGTCCAAAAGCCATAAACAACCTGTGTATTAACATCCTTCTCATAAGGAGCACTGCTCAAACAGGCTAATTTATTTGACCTGTGGAACTTCCAGTGTTTGAGTACTGCCAGGAAAACTCTCCTGAAAGTAAGGATGATGGATTCTAAATTAGGTTGACTGTCCAAAGAGCTTAATGATTAAATTGCCTGGATTCTTAATATGAGGTTTATTAATAGAGCATGCTAGACTTGCTTGGCAGCATGAGTCAACATAGCTGTGGAAAAAAAAAAAAAAAGAAAAAAGAAAAAAAGCAAATCACTATGTCTATTGCCTTGTACTGAATTTTTGGTGTTAGGAGTAAAAGGTTTGGGTTCCACTAATTTTTCCTGGAAAAAAAAAAAAATAATAAAATGGTATCACATATCTTTTAGTGGTCAGGCAAAGGGAACACTGATTCACTCTCCACAAACCAGCTCCTGACTAACCCAGAGGCGTTTCCATATAGTGAGCACCCAGAGGAAGCATGGAATTGCTCGAGCTTTTGGGAAACTGGGACATTTTGCTTGCAAACGGGGATTTAAATGTGCAAAGAGGATATTTTAGCTCCCTGTAGACTCCTTCAAGAGGTTGCTGAGAACAACGGATGACCACATTTTCTCCCATTACATCTCTTGGCGTAAAATATGCAAGTCCTAATGCCTATTTCTGACTTGCCACAGTACCAAAGAAATTCTTTTGATGGATTTCTCCTTTTACAAAACCTCAGGAAGGTTCTGGAGTTTTTTGTACATCTGAAATTGAATGAAGGAAAAAGAAAATTAATGTCATTGAAGGCCTAAGGTCTACCAACAGTAATTGAGACTATGATAACACTGAATTTAGTTTGCTATCTTATTTATCTTCAATCTCTTCCTTCCTTCAACATTTTAATCTTTCATTTTAAAACCTTGAGAGGACAATGAGGTTAAATGACTGACTCAATGTGCACGTCATAGAATCATAGAATTGTTTTGGGAGGAAAAAAAGCCTTTAAGATCACCAAGTCCAATCATAAACCCAGCACTGCCAAGTACTCAAACACTGCACTGTACTGAAAAGAATGAGAAGAAGGACTGGTGTGGATCTCTGAGGTTGCAGGAAAGGTTCCTAAAATGAAGGCTCCAACCCAAACTAGAGGACTGTGACCATCCTGAGGTTCATTCAGAAATTCGGAGCTCCCAAAGTTTCTGTTCTAGAAGTAGTTTAGTAAAGAAGCCGCCAAAACTTCTCCTGGGAGATGAGAAAGGAAAGGAAAACTGCTAGTGACACTCTTTTTTTTTTCTCTCTTCTGTCTTCAGAACTGCGTGATAGCCTTGAAAAGAGCCACAGACTCTCAGATTCTGGGCCCAGGCTCAGAGCTGCTTGGCCAGTAAGGTCTGATAGCTGGATGGATGTGGAAACTGTCATGCACGAGTGTCTGCTCTGGGAAGACAAGCCTAGGACTTGACCCTTTACTTGTTAATCTATTTTTTTGTTCACATGCTCCAATGATTCTCTCTGGTTGAAGACTTCAGAAGCCTGTATTGAAAGAGATAAGTACCTGAATGGCAGTTCACAGCTCACTGTAAACACATGGCAGCTATGTAGGATGCAGGAAAAAGAGCACATGAGTCACTATGTTGAGAAGAAGATTTTTGACATTTGATGTTGCTTTATCATCTAGAAAGTGTGGCTACTTCTGAAAGCACAGATGAGATCATTGCTCCTTCATTATGCCTGTTATACTGCTCACTCTCCTGCTCTGATCCTGATGACATTTCTGTTCCTAAATTGTGGTGGTAGTTGGTAGCCATTTACCAGCAGCCTAGCAAGATTTGGTGTATTCATGAGCCTGCCCCAGCCAATATTCTCAAACTATGTCAAAACACCTATTCATAATCTTGTCTCCCGTACAGCAAAAACTTGGTTTATTAAACTTCTTGAATTTACCTGCATTTGAATGATGTTTGGCCACTGAGATGCTCCCAAGGCAGATGCCATTCTCATGATCTTCCCTCGTAAAGCAACTTCAGAAGGAAAGAGATGGGCAGTTCTGCACCCAGAGAATCAACACAGTACCTGAGCCTTTGGTCAAGCAGTCCGACAGTAAAATACCATTGCAAGGAAAAGAAAAAATGTTTAAAGTGCCCATCTTCATCTTCTATTTTTTTCACTGGAGATAAAATTTAATGGAGAACATCAGGACCTGTGGAATCTTCAACATCCCACTGAGAATTTTACATGTCCTTTGAATTAAATAGCATTTAATTGCCCCATTTCAGGCAGTCCTTTTCTGTAGGAGAGGCACCACAGAGCTCCTGGTTGTCACTGGCAGCTATATGAAGACCTTTTCTGAGCAGAGCTGTGGGAGAGAGAAAAAAGGGCTTAAAAATGTCAGGGGGGAATTGAATAACATAGAAGAAGATAATCATAGGCAATCACCTGAAATATTTAATTGCTTGCTGAACTTCCATTTATTTAGAGACGATGTAGATGCCTCTCACTGAACTTTGTGCAAATTGCCATGATGCCTTTCTAATGCCCATTGGGCCTGAGTTCAGCAACATGATGGATAGTTCAATTTACTGAGTAAGCAAAGAGCTCTTCTTAAATGTTAGACACTAATCTTCTGATTGGACTCAATTGCCATAGAGACCTGCCCTACAAAGTTTACTAATAAGAATTAATCCAGCTATTGATAAAGATTTAAATGTTGATACATGGGATATTAGCAAAGTATTGAGCTTAACTGGTACCCAGCTACTGCTACAGAAAAGGTATAAAGCTGCTTCATACTGCAAAACAAATTAATATCACTCCCTGTACCAAGGGGGGTTTTGCAACATGCCATTAAGGTTAATGCACACCTTCTTGATGTTAATAAGCTATCTTGAGAGTCTGAGAGGTGGGAGAAGAATAAAGCATACGTGCCTTCCCAGCAGGACTAGGGGAGAGTCAATAGGCTTGATTTGGGTGTGAGCTGGGGGAGAATTCTTTTGTTGAAAGAGAGGCATGCAGTGCCTGAGTACCCAAGAGAAACTCCTGCACTCTGGGAGCCACGTGGGATGTGTTTTTTCAGCAAATCATACTGCCTCTCTACTGCTACTGCCACAGCTGATCCATCTCACAATTTCGTCACAGCATCCATTCCCTGCCAGCTCAAAACAATATGTTCCAAGTCATTGTGTCCCTCTGTCACTCTAATTGTACTTTCCTCTTAGGAATTGTTCCAAAGCTTATTGTAATGAAAGGTGTCACTGCTGAAGAACATGAGTCTTTTGTGCTAAATGTGACATGAACAAAGAACAAAAGGCAAATCATTCCATTGGAGACTTAACTCTTCCCGGGGATGTAAGAGAAAGAAAGAGAGAAAAGAAAGAGGAGAGCCTGCAGTAGGCATAATAGCAGTCGAAGGTTTTAATACCTTCTTCATATTGCTAATGTGGGCCAAAGCTGGAAGTGGGGAGATTCAGATTGGATGTGAGGAGGAAGTTGTTCAACATGAGAGTGGTGAGAGCCTGGAATGGGTTGTCCAGGGGGCTGGTTGGGGCCGCATCCCTGGAGGTGTTTAAGGCCAGGCTGGATGAGGCTATGTCCAGCCTAATCTAGGATAGGGTGTCCCTGCCCATGGGAGGGGAGTTGGAACGAGATGATCCTTGTGGTCCCTTCCAACCCTGACTGATTCTATGATTCTAACCTTTGAGAGACATTGAAAAGAAGGATACTTGCAGAGCAGGATTTAAATCACTAGGAGGGTCAGAAGAATGGACTGCTTTTAGAGGTAATTTTTCACTCTTTTCCTAGAATAAAATCTTTTGCTTTATGTGCCAAATTATACCATAAATATGAATGCTTATTCCAATGTTAGCAATTAGATTTTAACAATAAAAAAAAATTAACAATAAAAATGTCAACAATAAAAATTTTAACGATAAAAAAATTAACAATAGATTTTAACAATAAAAAAACAATAAAAATGGACTGCTTTTAGAGGTAATTTTTCCACTGTTTTTCTGGAATAAAATCTTTAGCTTTGTGTGCCAAATTATACCATAAATATGAATGCTTATTCTAATTCATCTCAGCGAGGGGAGTTAGAAGGCGAAGTGATTAGTTGGGTTACACAGATCCAAGCAGAAGCCAGGGAGAGAGGGACAGACACCAACAGACTCCGCAGACAGAGCCACACACTGTCTTATCTATGTTTACATCCTTGCTTTTATACATCCCTATAAACTTATGAGTGAATTAGACGTCACCATTGGTTTCTTTTCACAGCCTATAATCCAATTTTTCTCATTAAAATATTCCAATTAGCCTCAAACCAGCACAGGTAGCCAAGACATTTCTGAGATTACCATTTCGCTTTACAAGTGCTGTAAAACAAAGACCTAGACAAATATCTTCTACTTATTTCTTAGGATCTCCATTGACTGCAACTTGAGGTTCATCTATGAAGAATCTTTAACTCAGTGTTTAGTTTTTTGTTTTTTTTTTTCTTCCTATTCCTGCTACTTGTCACAGGAAAAATTATTTCTCTACAAAAAATAAACTTGGAGGCAAGTGTGGAAACAAAGGTAGAGAGGAGGGAACTTCTAAGCATTTTTGTCTTTGTCAGTCGTGTCTAGCTTTGGACTGAAGAACAAGTTCCTCCTGAGCTTCTGAAGGAATATCACATGGCAGACAATCTGAAAAGCACAAAACAAAGATTACATCAGCAGGTCAAAGTCAATTTGCCCTACAGGCTTCTTCACAGATAATGTTGTGTTGGTCCTGACAAGCTTGTCACAAAATAATTGCATTGCTTCTTCCCACCCACAAAACTACATTAAAAAATAAGAAGCGAGTGCCTAGGAGGTAAAAAAGCAAAACAAGACGAAACAAAACCAAACCCCAAAACAACAACCAAAATAAGCCTAAATTCTTCTCGTGTCCCTCTGTTTACAGAAAGAAGAAAGACTGTGAAGTGTAACCTTGATGAAGAGTTACAACATAAGAATCACAATATATACCCACATCTACAGTACCACACAATTGCAATCAAGTTATCGTGATTTGACAGCAGCTCACAGGCAACCAAACCATTCTGAATCTCAGTAGGTGACAGCCATTTTCCTTCAAAATCCTGTAGCTGTTCTTCTAATTTCTTCTATCTTGGGTTTGAAGGTAATGAAGGTCTTCCAGAAACCTATGACTGACACAGAAGATAAGCAGATAATTACTTAATGGTTGCCAACATGAGGCTTACTGATTGAAAATATCTTTCCTTAGGGGTTATGCCTGACCTTCTGACTAAAAGTCATCACCCCATCCACACTGAATCCTTTCCAAGTCCAAGGCCAAGTGTAAGGTCCTACACCTGAGTTGGTGCAATCCCAAGCACAGCTCCAGGCTGGGTGGGGGATGGCTGAGAGCAGCCCTGAGAAAAAGGGACCTGGGTGTCTGCGGTGATGAAAAGCTCAAGATGAGGCTGCAGTGTGAGTGCAGCCCAGACAGCAACTGTGTGCTGGGCTGCAGCAAGAGCAGCTGTGGGCAGCAGGGCAAGGGAGGGGATTCTGCCCCTTTGCTCTGCTCTCCTCACACCCCACCTGGAGTACTGTGTGCAGTTCTGGAGCCCCCAACACAAGAAGGACATGGAACTGTTGGAGCCAGTCCAGAGGAGGCCACAAAGACAATTAAAGGGCTGCAGCAGCTCTGCTATGAGGACAGGCTGAGAGAGTTGGGGCTCTGCAGCCTGGAGAAGAGAAGGCTTCCAGGAGACCTTTTAGTAGCCTTCCAGTATCTGAAAGGGGCCTACAGAAAGACTGGGGAGGGACTATTGACAAGGTGTTGTTATAACAAAACAGGGTGCGGGGTAATGGGTTTAAACTTGCAGAGTGGAGATTTAGACTGGATATTAGGAGGAAGTTCTTTACAGTGAGAGTGGTGAGACATTGGCACAGGTTGCCCAGGGAGGTTGTGTCTGCTCCCTTGCTGGAGGTGTTCAAGGCCAGGTGGATGAGGCCTTTATTGACCTGTTCTAGTGAGAGGTGTCCCTGCCTATGGCGAAGGGCGGTTGGAACTGGATGAGCTTTGAGTTCCCTTCCAACATAAACCATTTTATGATTCTAAGTCAAACACCAGTGCAGCAGAAGAGAAGCAGCAAACTGAAAGGTAGCTCCTCAGGTAGTATAAATTAGTGCAGCTCTTCCAACAGTGACTTCATAATGAATATTTTCCCTTTGATTGATTGAAAATGCAGGCACGGAAAACACAACCTCTTGGTGGCAACTGCTGAAATCTCTCTGAAGTGGTGGCATCACTGGGGCACATTATGTGCCATCCTTGCTGATGGAGAAGCAAAATTAAAATCTCCAGCTGCTGTGATTAGATTAAGTAACTATTTGTTAAAGTACTGCCCCAAAGTCACATTAATCTGGAGTCACTGTTTTATAGATAATTAATTCCTACTGCCGAGAGTCCAAAATCTGCTTGTTCCAAGAGATATCTCTCTCATGAGCACTGCAGATCTCAAAAGTTCCTATTCATTGAGCTTGACTGATATGTATTAGGTGATGTTCCAGTAAAATAAAGGTGACATGGAATTAAAATTAGGCTGCTTAGCTTGCTCCATGCCAACTCCCACAACTCTTTTGACCTCAGCAATTTGTCATGGGGTTGGCTTGATATTACTCTGAGGTGATTCTGAAAGTGCAGAGTTTTGAATACACATTGGCTGGAGCGTTTGGGTCCAACACAGCATCTGGCTGGTGGTAAAACTCAGAGAATAAAACACTGGAGAGTCAATTCTGAGGTTCAGAAGTGCAAAATAACTGTCTTGCGGCACTCTAAACAATACAGCATGCAGATTCCTGTACGCACCAAGGAAACCATACTTCAGTCTGCCCTGGATTGAACAAATTATATTTGGATTCTTGACAGCAAAGAGGAGAAGAGAAGAATATTGCTGACAGCACAAACAATCCTTATTTTTAGCAATGATCATCTCTCCTTGACTGTGAGAAGGTGTCTTTCTTTGCTGTCCCATATTGTGTCTCCAAATGTGCTTTGTAGAGCTTATGAAGGTAAAGATAGGGCCTTTCCATAACATATGCAGCATTGTCAACAGAACTAGCTACCAGCACTAGCACTGGAATAATCTCATAGAATAGAGGTGTCAGCCAACCATGACTGCCAGCCAGGTCTGCAAAGAGCCCTGTTCCTTGGTCAGTAAAGTTGTGCTGGCAGAAAGCTAGTTGGTAAATGAAGGACCATCAGAAACTACCATGCAGTAGCTGCTGGTTGCATTCCTAACCAGCACACCACCAAGTTTTCCCAGAGGAGTTCTGTCAGTATTAGAAGAGTTCCTCTGGCAGAACAAAGGGACCTCTGGAAAAACACTCTCAGATTAGACTTCTCTTCCAGCTTTCCAGATGGGCCCCTTCATGGATGTGATGCTTTTAAAAATGGTGCCCTAGCCCAGAGGTGTGCTAAAGATGCTCTGCTGCAGCTGAGCCTCAAGGCTTGGCCTGTTGGAGTCTTAAAATGCTGATACAGACCCCTAACATGCTTTGATCTTCTCACCTCAAACAGGATTCATCAAACTGTAGTGATGATTGTAATAAAACTAAATACTACTTAATTTCATTTGTTGCTTATGAACTTTTCCAAAGTCTTTGGCTCAGTTTGGTTTGTTTGAGCTGCTTTTGCAGAGGTCATAATAAATACTCTTATGGCACAGTTTTCAACATGAGCTCTCAGATAAAAGCGTAATGATTCACTGGATTATCAGTTTTGCAATGATTTAGAATGGGAGATTCATTATTTATTTAGTATTTTGAAACATTGTGAGCAAGGTTCCTAGAGTGCTTTGGAAACAAAAGGCCAGCTTTACCCTGGAGTGAAGTCATGATGAATTCCAGTACATGACTACACAGAACGGAGCAAAGGAACTTTAAAATACCTCCCGTAGTTAGGAGGCAGTTCAAAGAAAGCAAAAGCATGAAATAATTTGTTTGCCAGTGCATTAAAAAGATCTGTCTCCAAACAGGAGTCTAGGAACCCATTCCCTTCATTACCAGCCAGCACTTTACTCATCTGAACCAGCCAGATGTTTTACCCACCTAAAGAAGCAGAGGTCTGGGATGAAATATTTTGTACATTTTAGCCTTCAGAGGTGTCATTTCCACCTATTTGTGTCTCTCTTTTCAGGGCTGTCAGGCTGTCATTTTTCTGGGCTGGACTGCCATCTGCACCTCACCAGCTGAAATTTGCTATCTTCATCTTCCCAAGTCTACAAATGTGCTCTGACTGCTGCTCTCAAAATGCCTTCTGACATTATCAAGAAGACTGAGAGGGCATCATCTCAATGCTGACCAACAGCTAAAGGGTGGTTGGCACGAGGATGGGTCCAGACTCTTTTCAGTGGTGCCCAACAATCGGACAAGAGGAGTCGCACATAAACCAGAACCCAAGAAGATTCATTTGAACATAAGGAAATAATTCTTTAATTTGAGAGTGACAGGGCAGTGGGAAAGGCTGCCCAGAGTAAAAGAAGTATACTGAACATGATCCTATGCAACCTGCTCTGGCTGACCCTGATTTAGCAGGCGGCTGGACTGGATGATATCCAGAGGTCCCTTCCAGCCCTAACCGTTCTGCGAATCTGTGATTTTATGGATTGTCTTAATCCAATTTTACTCACTTTTGCATTCCTCAACCTTCCTTTTAAACACAGTGAGGGTGAAATGTTGTGATATTGCTTCCACAACTTTGCTTTAATACAGCAAAGTTTAGTCTTTCTGAGCTGTTTCTGCGTGGTGGTACTAGAATACTTTCTAAAATTGGAGAGGTTTAACAGAAGACTTTAAAAATAATTAAGTCACTGAAAGGGGTTTTGTCACCTTCCCACAATTGCTCCAAAACCCACTAAAGGTCATGAGAAAATTGGATGGATTGAGATTAACCTTTAAGAACATATCCTGAATAAGATAGAAAGAAAAAAAAAATTAAAAAAAGGAAAAGAAAAAAAACAACCATCCACCAAATGAGCTAACCTGTTTTGTGTAGTACTATGAATCTGAAAATATGATAGATTTTGCCTCCAGAACTACATTTCACCAAATTTGTTACTTAATAAACCCATGCTCCATTCAAAGCAGACAGGCCTTTATAGAAACTGGAAGGAAGTTGTCTTTTCAATTTTTAGATATTCCTGTCTTTGTCAATATTCGCTCCTGATTCAGGCTCAATCCAAACTTAATTCAATTGTTTTGTTGCCTTCTTATTTCTTTGTGCTTGGTTCATGAAAGCTTGNTTTTTTTTTTTTCTTTTGGTCCGCTCTTTTGCAAAGCACAAAAAAAAAACCCAAACCCAAAAAGCTGAAATCACATTCATTTTCTTCCTTTGAAGACTCAAATGTTAGCAGAAGTAAATGCTGAAAGCTAAAAAATTATGGCTTAGGAGTAGCCCTGGTGAAACATACCCCTTATTCTAAAGGAAACTGATTCTGATTTGATTAAACGAGAAGATTTTGGCATTTTCATGCTGTTTGCAATCAGTCATTTGTTTAGTGTTTTGTTGGGTTTTTTTGGGGGGAGGGTGAGGGGGGAGTTGTTATTTGCAGAACAGCCTAAGCCATCATTCAGGGCTGTACAGAGGCTGCTTCTAAGTGCTGCTCAGCAGCCTACCCCTGTAGGCTCAGAGCAAATACCCAAGGAAGAGATTTCTGTGCACAAAAGCAAATTCATTACATGCTAAAACTGTACTGGGAGCATCTGTCTGGGTTTTTTATATCAAGGGCTACAGGTTGCACGTGAAATGTTTGCATCTCACTGTTTCCTTTAGCCTAAATTTACTGATTTTGTTGCATCCTCTTGTAAACTAGTCTTTTCTTCGTGCTCAGCAATACTCCATGTTGGAGAAAGTAGTCCAAGAGGGATCATGTCGTTGGGATCTGAGAGGTACAAAGGAGTTAGCTCTGTTATTTTGAGAGGAGGACTTCTGAGTGGGAGAAAAAGGAAGTTTAGCAATTGCTGGTTGCCTCCACACCAAGTGTGAGTGACTGAGTTCTCACAAAGGTTTTGTTGTAGGTGTCCTTGATCTTTGAGAAGCTGTGGTAAGCCTCATTCAGCTGATTTCAGAGCCTGAGAAAGGAGAAGTTAAAAAATACCATGTGATAAAGCAGCTGCATAAATACTGGAACAAGCTTTATTTGCTGTCATCTATCACTCCTTGGAGATCAAGCTCCCTATCTCTCCTACCAGCTCAAGGTTTTCCAAGCATCATAATCTAAGAAGCATTAATGATAGAAACAGCCTTACTTGAATTTTAAGGAGAGGAAGAACTGCATTCTCTGAGCACTGACCTTGTGAGCTTTTCAGTGTGTGGGCTGCAGGATTTAGCATCCTTCCCATCTATCTCAGCTCCTTCTAATCCTAGCATTGGTGCACTTTCCTCATTTGTACCCAAGTGTGAGCAGGAAGCACGTCTGTAGAATAAGAAATACATCACGTGGCTGCCTTTGCTGCAGACCACAATGTTTGCTTTCTGAGAAAATTGATTTGTACTATTTGAATATTATGTAAAGAGGCTAAACCTTGAATATTTGTGCTTACTCTGAGCATAATGATTGCCTGCTAGCAATTCCCTGGCACTGTGAAACAGTCAGGACTAGATCAGATCACTGCTCAAGGAGACCTGGCAATGAGCAGCTGTGGAGACATCAGTGTAAAAGTAAAAGCCTTTAAAGTGCCCCTATCTGCTTCTGTAAAGATGAGAAATACCAGGCTGCCCAGAGAGGTGATGGAGTCCCCATGCCTGTAGGCATTTAAAAGCCACATAGATGTGGTGCTGAAGGACATGGTTTAGCAGTGACCTGGCAGTGCTGCCTTAATGGTTGGACTTAGAATCCTAGAATCATAGAATCAGTCAGGGTTGGAAAGGACCACAAGGATCATCTAGTTCCAACTCCCCTCCCATGGGCAGGGACACCCTACCCTAGATTAGGCTGGACACAGCCTTATCCAGCCTGGCTGCAAACACTTCCAGGGATGTGATCCCAACCACCCCCCTGGGCAACCCGTTCCAGGCTCTCACCACTCACGCTGAACAACTTCCTCCTCACATCAAATCTGAATCTCCCCACCTCCAGCTTTGCTCCATTCCCCCTAGTCCTGTCACTACCTGATAACCTAAAACGTCCCTCCCCAGCTTTCTTGCAGGCCCCCTTCAGCTTGATGAACTTAAAGATTTTTTCCAACCAAAATGGTTCTGTGATTCTAGGATTCTACAATTCTATGATGACTCCATTGAACATTACCATCCTCTAATGCCACCAATGCATTCCTGGCTGGTTTGAACTACTGTGACCCTCAAGGCAGGAGCAGGAGATGCAATGCCTTTAAAGGCAGAAGTCCATCTGTGTTCCAGCCACTGAGGCAATTACACTTGCCTGATTAAAGTCTACTTTTGTTTGGCTAAATCATAACTTCTAGGAGTGTTTCTTATCTTGTTTTTATAACAAGGATGGTAAGTGCAGCTTATGCTCTGGTGGTTTGTGATAATATTCCTCAAATGCAATTACTTAGGGGAGTGGCAAGCCTTTGAGTCTGGTTTTTATGTTTTACTCACAGTCATTTTTTCCCTGCTTTGTGTCTCCCCATTTCTATATAAAGGATTTTGGCACCCAGTACCTTCTGCCTGTGAAGGCCAGAAATGCGTATGTCAGGTTGGAGGGGTAAAGTGATCTATTCATGATAACTCTCTTTATCCTCTTCCCATTAAAATACTCTTTTCATCCTATTTCTGAAGCGTTACTCTACAAGAGACACAGTTTTTATGCAATTGCAAGATCAAAGGGTAAGTTTGAAGTTCTTCTGGATAACTGCTTCCTTCTACTCCAGCCCATATAATTTCTATGCTGCTGTGAGTGAAATTTACTTAAATAAGTGTGTAACTCTGCTTCCAAAGTCATTGGCTAGGCCTTGCGTGGCACTTAAATGCTGCTTTCAATCTCAGGCACAGAGACAAGAAAGGGAGCAACACTTCAATTCCCAGTCTCTGCACAAAAACACTCAGGAAAAGTTTGCCCAGAGCTACTGTTAATCTAAATAAGATGATGGATGGTTGGAACAAACAAAGGAGTGAAGTGAAAACAGTTGTGGCAATATTAAATTTCATCCCAAATCTAAGGCACATCTCATCCTGCTGTACATAGCACGTTTAATAATTTATGATTAAAAAAAAGAGAGAGAGAGAGAGAGAGAGAGAGAAATATAAAAAAGCCTCACAGCTATCACTGAAACTGCTGAGATACTGAAAACAGTGCCAGGTTTTGTGCTCAGAAGTGCTGAAAATGAGACTGAAGGTCACACATGCTTCAGAAGCACTTCACAGTTTTGGTGGGGATTTTTTTTTTTTTTTATTTCTGAGATGTCTGAAGGTAGCTTAAGATAGGTTTTGGAGATTGCTAAACTCTTCTCATCACCAACAGAGATCTGCCACAAGGTTTTATTCAGGAAACAATGGCGAACTTGACCATTATTCCTTCCTCCCTCTCATAGGTCCTAGAAGATACTTGCCAACCTCATATATCCAGCCTGGCTACCCAAGAGCAAATAAAATAACACTGATCACATCCATGGGAGCAACCAATTTATCTCTGGCACTTCAGGAAACAGAGTAAAGAGTAACTACTTTCTATGCAAGGATCCAAATCATTATGTGACATGCATGTCTCATGGCACTCCAGCTGCTTTAGATTCAGGTTGAAAGATGCTAGGGAAGGGAAGGGTTAGGGAAGGGAAGTGGAAAATGAGAAGGGGGGAAGGGGGAAAGGGGAAAGACGGAAGAAGAAAGGAGAACTTTATATCTAAAGAGTATGAACACACTTGGACCAGTCTCTTTCTAGTGGTGCCCCACAATGAGCCAAGGGGAAACAGGCATAACTCCCCACAATTCTGTGCCTTCATTAGAAAGTACCTTCTATTAGGTACCTTCATTAGAAATAAATCCAGTATTGTCAAAAATAACCTTACTTTAGATAAGAGGCAGGTTTTATTACTACTCTTTAAAATGTAATAGCAGGTATGTCAAGTGGAAGTGGCTTAATTCATTGGGGTTTTGTTACACTCTAAGCCTAAAACAAGCCCTACTGGTCCATTCCTCGTGTTGCTGCTGTCCTAAAATGGTGATCCCTAGATGCCAGAGGACAAGATTATCAGTAGCTAGGGAGAAGGGACCCAACATATTTCATTGGGTTCAACTCCTTCTATTTTGTGATTCTGTGATTGACTGCAGCAAATTACTCATATGCCTGGTTACTCAGACACAATCTTCCACATTCTTCATACTTTCTTCTTCAGGATAGTACCAGATTTTCCCCTTAATGGTTTGAAAAAATAAATTACAAGCCAAATAATAGTTAAGATTTGATAGTAACCACAATTTGTTTCTGTGAGGAAACCCATGTTCTAGTTGTTATTTTTTATTTTATTTTATTTTGTTCTGGTTTATTTTATTTTCACAGTGTGGCAGTCTTCCAAATTAGGGCCTATTAGCCCAAATAGCTGCTCTGTTTCCACCTACTTATCTGTCAAGTGTGATAGGGAGGAATTACATGGGATCTCTAAAGTGATTCATCTAGGTCACAGGCTTCCAAGCTACATGATCTGGGACATCTAAAACATGATACAAAGATTAGTTGAACAAAAGTTGAACAAATAATTGTGTTGGTGATGTTTACTGGAGGAAATAGTCTTCCTGGTCTTGTGCTTGTACTGGTGTGGCCTGGCTAATGACTTTGCCTTAGTACTAGTAATTAAAGCAATCAATAATGGAATGTGTTGTTCAGGTACTGGAAGGTGTCCAGAGAAGGGTGACGAAGCTGGTGAGGGGCCTGGAGCACAGACCTATGAGGAGAGGCTGAGGGAGCTGGGGGTGTGCAGCCTGGAGAAAATGAGGCTCAGGCGTGACCTCATTGCTGTCTACTACTACCTAAAGGGAGGTTGTAGCCAGGTGAGGTTGGGCTCTTCTCCCAGGCAACCAGTAACGTAACGAGGGAACATAGTCTTGAATTGTGCCAGGGGAGGTGTAGGCTGGATATTAGGAGGAAATTCTTCACAATGAGAGTGATTGGCATTGGAATGGGCTGTCCAGGGAGGTGGTGGAGTCACCGTCCCTGGAGGTATTCAAGAAAAGACTGGATGGAGCATTTAGTGCCATTGGCTAGGACTGGGTGATCTTGGAGCTCTCTTCCAACCTGGTCAATTCTATGATTCTATCCCTGGAATGGAAGTCTGGAGAGAACCTGGGCCAATGCTCTGCTCAAAGCAGGGCCAGCTTAGTTCAGAGTTATCAAAGCCACATCAAGTGTGTTTTCCAATATCTTCAAGGGTGAAGATTTCACTGCCTCTGCTATAGCTGCATGGTGAAAACTTTTTTCCAGATATATCAACATTTTTCCTTTATCACAATTTCCACATGCTGGCTTTCTTCCTGTCACTGGGTGTTGATTCTTCATGCTCCTCATCATTTCCTGGGATGCACACACAGAATGAGACTGTGTGTATCCTTAAAGTGGTTACCACTGAAAGAGTTCACTATTCTGAATTTCCTTATCTGAATAGTTTCTTTGTTCAGCTAAGAAATACAGTAAAAGCAGCTTTAATCCTGTGACTAAATATCCACTCAGTTTTGCCAATTTAAAAAAATAAAAAAAGGGGAGGGGGGGAAGGGGGAAGGGGGAAGAAGTCAGAGGCACTGACTCAAGGAGGAGAGAAAAAAAAGAGTTCATTTATCTTTCTTGAAGAATCCCAGCCTGGAGCATACCTATGGATTCTACATATAGTGTTCACCAGCAGGACCCACCTTGCGATGATTTTTTTCTCACATCTTTCTTAGAATCATAGAATCAGCCAGGTTGGAAGAGACCTCCAAGATTATTCAGTCAAACCTGTCACCCAGTCCTATCCATTCAACTAGATCATGGCACTAAGTGCCCTATCCACTCTTTTCTTGAACACCTCCAGGGATGGCAACTCCACCACCTACTTGGGCAGCCCATTCCAACGGCTTCTTAGCAACCAAACTTCTTCAAAACAACCCAACTTTTGCACAAACTACATGGCACCAGGTACATCTCCCAAAAGCAAATGCCAGCTCTGCATGTAAATGTCAGTAGGGAAATCTTTTTGGAAAGAATATTGATGGGCAAAGCCAAGTCCTGTTGCACCACAGCATGAAACACACTTCAAGAGTTCAAGCCATGTACATTCAGTTTTGAAAGACTCCAAGTATTTCTTTTGCCTTGTTTGAATCCTTCCAGGAGTCTGAATGATTGACAATCTCTAATTAGTGCCTGTTGGAAATTTTAAACACGATAACCTCAAAAGGAAAGAAGAAGTTACGCAGGATATATTTAAGGGCAAATCAAAGAGTCTAAAATGATTGGATACCCTTTTCCTGTCTCATACACATTGCAAATTATTCCTTTTTTTATTTTTCCAGTGGTCATCTTAGACTGTAAGGTGTGAAATATACAAAGGATGGGGTATATTACTTGAGAAGAAATGTGGCTTCTGTGAAAATCAAGCCTTAAAGATTTTAATTTCTGCACTGTTTTCTTTCTCCCCTACACCACATCTTAATACACGTTTATATTTTATATATATAAATATATTATGTGGTCTTATATGTATTCACTAAGGATGTTCCAGTACAATCTCAGCACATTACCCTGAAAAATGTCAAAGAACAGAGAAGGAACTTTTCCATGACTTCTCAATACTGATATCAAATTGATAGATTCATGTTACCATTTTTTGCACATAGATTTTATTCCTTTCTCATGGACACTAATTACTGTACATTCTGGAACAAGTCGAAAGGCAGATTCTATCCCTGGAGTCCTGCTGACCCACATTGCCATAACTCCTTATTCAGGAGAGCTGCAACAATTTAAATTGGCTGATAATCTGGTCTCATGAATTGTTCACTGCAGCAAGATGTAAGATACACCACCATTCCTTGCCTTTAATTAACTTTTTCTGTCACCACATTATTGCAGAAGCATCAGATTAAGTTAAGAACAAGGCACTTGCTTCTTTAAATCCTTCTAACAGATTCCTGTAAGTGGTTAAGGTAGCCACTATGAATCTGTAATTCATAGAAGAAGCTATTCCATGTGTGGAATGACTCAAATATGAGCTAACAGAATAAAACAAAGTCATAGTCTCTGAAAAGCTTCCCCCAGAGAAAGGAAACCTAAACTATACTAACAATTTCAAAGGAGCAGAGAAGATTAGTTCTGCCTTTCCTGATCTTATTATTGACTTCAGCATAATAAAAGAAAATCTCGAGGCAAAAAAAAAAAGGAAAAAAATTGACTTTCCTGGCACACACACTCCACTAAATTATTTCTTTGTGCTTTCATGTTGCCCCATTTCTCAGCTTGAGAATGATTGACTGTGTTAGTAATTTTTCCTAATTATTGGGGAAAGACAAGAATTGTATTTCTGGTGAAAGAACAAATGGTTTTAAACTGGTCTCAAATACATTTAGGGTACAATTGGGTAGGTATTATTAGTCACAGAATCCATTCCAGGGCAACCTTTTAGTAATCTGGAGAGAGAAACCAGTGTAGTCCTCTCCCCTTTCCTTGTTTGGCTGACTTAAGAATCTGAGTTGTCAGTTGGTAATTGGCATGACCAACACTAAGAGCAGAAATACCTGGACAGGACTAGAATAATGAATCCAAATGCTGAAATAAGAGAAGAGAATGGTAGAGGCATTCCTGAACCAACATGAAACTGGGCTTGGAGGAGATGCACAAGGCTGTGAAAGGCGAAAGTTCAGCTGGAGTAAAGACAGAGAAGATCAGTTATTTTTTTATAGCCGTCTGGGCTTTAACTATCCTTCAGGCTGAGTTCCCATGACATCTTTGAGACATAACAAGGAATCTGGGTTGTAACTGCAGATTTTACTATGTCTGAAAAAGTATGGAAGGAAGCCACTTGGTCTTTCTCTGTAAAGTAAAGATAGAAGTGAGGAATGATGATTGTAGGTTATTTTCACGCTGCAGTCCAATGGCATGATAATAGCTCCTCTAAATAGACCCAATGTAATTGTAAAAGCAGTTTTCTCCAGCACCAGGCCTTCTCACAATTTAAGGTCAATAGTTTTCATTAAGACATTAAAAACCCACCAAAACATCCAGCACCAGCATCAATACCTTGGAGAGTTATTTTAATGTTTGCTTGGACATATAGGCACTCGCTACAGGATCTCCTTTGAACTGCACTGCCAATGTAGCTGCAGTCCTGTGTTTCAAAAGAGGTAGGTGTTCCAAATCATTAATGCTGGGGAAAGCAAGCAGTGCAGAAAGACCTCTGTGGCTCTGCAGACTAATAATTCCAAGAGTGAAATGTTTGCTGGATACTAAGGCTTAATATTGCCCCCACTCCCATATACTTCCCATGCCTTCCATTACCACTGTGTGTTCAGAATTCATCTGCATGGTACTTTCACTGTGGAGCACAGATCTCCTTGAAAGCCAAAAAGCATTTCCGTTCTTAAGTGACTAAGTATCTTTTGAAAAGACAATGGGTGCTCCCTGGGGGATTAGATCCCTTCAGAATTAAACCTCTCTCATCAGAATTGCAAAAAGATGAGTAATAGACAGCAGGAATTTGTCAAGCGGAATAGTGATAGGATGAGAGGACATGGCCTCAGGTTGCACAACAGAAGGTTTAGATTGGATATTAAGAACAATTTCTTTACTGAAACACTGGTCAGACATTGGAGCAGGCTGCCAAGGGAAGGGGTGGAAAACATGTAGACATGGCACTTTGAGAAATGCTTTACCAGACACGTTGATGCTGTGTTGAAGATTGGATTCGATGATCTTCAGGATCTTTTCTGACCTAATTGATTCTGTGATTCATTCAAACATATTCAAAGGGGAAGTTATGCCAAGACAACTGCAAGAACAACTCTCCACATGTTTCAGACTTTCACTCAGAAGACATATTAGAAAAGTGAAATTTAGACCACTTTGCTGAGACAGAAATGTCTTGTCTACGTGGTTTGAATCAGAAGTACAAGGGATTGAGACCAAGCAAACTGCAGTGAAAAGCCATCTTGTCAGGCTCACAACATCCTGACATCAGGTGGCTTTAAGAATCGATAAAATCCAATTTTTTAAATGCCTAGATCTGAAATGGTGTAGCAGAAATTAATAATCTGTTATGAAATAAGAATATTAATTTGGGTCTGAATATTAATTTTTATTATTAATATTTAAAAACTCAGGGAAATTCCCTGAGATCCTTTGGGTTTTCAGTCGACAGGAAGTAGTTGCACAAAGGGTATTTATAAGCACGGAATTAAACAGTTTTAAACAATCAGAACTTGGAAAGATAGGGACGTGGAAATGGGGAAAACTCTAACTATGCTTATGGAGTCTTAGCATTAACTCCAACGTGTGTACTCATGACAAGCTGGGGTAAAAACACAAAGTATCTCAGGCAGAGGGAAGGAGAGAGGAACTGGCTTGCTGCTAAGCTGCCAGTGCAAGCTGCAAACAGGTGGCCACCATGACTCCCAGTTAAATGAGCCATGAATGGAATGCTGTTGCTAGTAGAGAGAAGCAGGAAAAGAGCACATGGCTTCTAAATCACCCCGTATTAAATACATTATTTTGAAAGTTAAACCGGCCAATAGGCACTAGCATCATTGTTTTGGCCTATGAATTCAAAGCTTCATGCCTCCTGTGACCACACGGGCACTGCTGAGGGGCAACACAAGACACCTGACTCGGTGGTGCTAGCCCTCAGGGCTTTGCTAGGGCCAAACCCTTCACTGGTTGCTCAATCCATCAAACTCCTGGACCTGCAATGGGAAGAGGAGACCAAGGGTTAAACAGGGCTGACAGTATTTATGCCCTATCAGGACAACTGGGCAGTACAGATTCCCTTTAGCACTAACGGAGAGAAATCATCACCTCTGGAGGGCAATTTATCTCCATCTAAACCAGCCATGTAATGGTCAACAAATGAATCTAAGGGGAATGGGGCAAAGCTGGAGGTGGGCAAATTCAGATTGGATGTGAGGAGGAAGTTCTTCACCATGAGACTGGTGAGGCCCTGGAATGAGTTGCTCAGGGGTGTGGTTGGGGTCACTTCCCTGGAGGTGCTTAAGGCAAGGCTGGATGAGGCTCTGTCCAGCCTAGTCTAGGATAGAGGGTCCCAAGGTATGGCAGGAGGGTTGGAACTAGATGACCCTTGTGGTCCCTTCCAACTCTGACTCTATGATTCTGTGAATCCATTCCTGGAGGCAACATTATCTATTTCCTCTCTATAACCTTCCTAATCTTAGAGCAGCTTAGAGGTACACACTTAACATTTAGACACCTAAAATTGTGAGATGTGAATCACCACTTGTGTTTCCTGATCCCTATTCTTCTGTTCTCATGAAGTGGGACACGCACACAAAACATAAATATGTCATAATCATCTAGAGATGATGTTCTAAATGTTGCATCTCCTAGGCAGCAATTTCTCCATTAAAGGAAGTGTGGGTTTGGGGTTTGTTTTGTTTTGTGAGGTTTGTGGTTTTTTTCTCCTTAACTTAAGCACTCATTAAGCAGGACACTAGCATGCAATAAAGGAGACAACAACAAATACCTCTCAGAGACAGTCCTTTTGAATGATGATCTTAATGGTCTATCATTATAAGTCACCATCTTCTCCAAGGTACAATTTATGGTGGTTTCCACACCTGTTTAGTTCTCCTGACATGTTCTCCTCTATTTATAGAGCCTGTTTAACAGAGCTCATATTTCTAAGTTTCATCTTTTATTTTTCTTCCTCATAAATATTTTTTTCCACCCTTGAGAGCCATGAACCTTTTTCTCTTATTCTAATGCATTAGGTAATGTGATAGTTACCCTGCTCACATCAGGAATGTAATTCATCTTTCAGATGTCAGCCTAATTCTGTAGTAAATTTTCAACATTTTGAGGAGAATGGAAGAATATCTTCAGGAAAAGCCTTAGGATGTTTATGGCTCAGTGTAAAGGGAAGCAAGATCAGCTGGACTGTACTTAAAATACCACCAAAATCTGCACTCAGTGTCCTTGAGCTTTGAAGAGGGAACTTTGCATTCAGCCCTAAAGTTTTTATTTTAGAACAAATAAATAGGGACTGAGAACTACAAGCAACAACCAAACCCTGACCTTTATAGGACGTTGCAAAGATTTTGAAGCTTTGCCAGAGATTTACGTTCAAAGATTTCAAATTAAAGGTGTGTCTGCCTTTCTAATACCTCCCAATCAAACAGAATTTCCCAGCCATTTAAAGAAGACTTCTGCCTTATTTTGTTTTATTGTCTCCAGCACAGGTATTAGGCAAAGGCTTTAAAATTTGATCACATACAAGGGGCAATATTGGCCACCTCTCCCAGTTAAACCGTGTATAAGCCCTGAAATCTCTTTCTAATACAGCACATTCTCTTGCAACCTTTTTGTTCTAATTAAATTGGGATCAGAGAATCACAGAATTGTCAGGGTTGGAAGGAACCTCAAAGATCATCCAGGCCCAACTCCCCTGCCATAGACAGGGGCACCTCACACTAGGTCAGGTTGCTCTGTCCAGCCTGGCCTTAAAAACCTCCAGGGATGGGCCCTCTTCGACCATCCTGGGCAACCTGCATGAGAGTGATCTGTTTTACCTCACCTGCTGCATTCCTCTGAATCGACCATAACAGGAAACAATGGATTAGTTAAATGTTGTGCTGGTTTGAACTAATTGGAGGATTTGAATTAGAAATTAGACTATAGGCTGAGAGGAAAGCACTGACAATGATACTCCACTCACAGCTTTACTGAGAAAGAAAAAAAAAAATTGTTTTAAGAGTTGTAACCCAAATACAGATAAGTCAGATGGTTTCAGACCTCTCTGGGCTGTGGCTGGCTCCTTGCATGGCTCCTCTGTCCCTGCCTTTTGTAGCTGATTCTGAATAATTCCTCTAACTTCTTTCCTGTTACTAAGCTCCCCAACCCATCTACCTTCACCTATCTGCTGCATTAACAGATGGTGAGATAAGACTGGGTAAGGGGAGAAGGTGGTAGGGGTGGTTGGTTACCCCTCTTAGGGATTTTTGATCTCTGGGAGGGCTGTGGTGTTTCTGTATATACCTTTTCACTGTATATATCTGTGAATATCTGCCATAGAGTGTAAATATTTGCTTGTATATTGTGCTTTGCTGTAAATATAAAGCTTCATTCCTTAACTTCTAGCCATCTGAGTCCTAGCCTGAGTTATTTCAAAAGGTGGGGGGGGGGGGCAGGTAACTGCTAAACCACCACAAATGTGATTCAAATTCATAAAAGCCAAATGTGGTAAGCAAAGCTTAGAATGCTGCCAAAATTTTTGCAATATAAACGTTCATACAGGAGTAGGAGTTATTGTTAAAAGGAGCTACCTGTGCACGTTGTTCAGAGCAGACTAACCTGTTCCCAAGAATCTCACAAATGAGGACTCATGGTATGTAGATAAAATACAGACATTTTTGATGCAGACAGCCAGATCTCAACTATTTGTCTCTTGCCAGTGGAAAGAAAGAAGCCATTTCAGAAAGTAATTCCTTCTGGAATAGCTACCAGAGTATCTCAGACAAATCCTGACCCAAATTCTCCTTTTTTAACTTGAGTGATTATTGCAAGGGTCTGCACTGTAACTAACTCAGCTGAAGTCAGCTCAAGTCCAGTGAAATTTTTGCCACTTGGTAGGACTAATATTTTCTATTCCATTCTCTGCTTGGGAAAATAAGTGAGCAAATCCAAATTAAAGACGTGAGATGCCTGCCAACTACAGAATTATATAAGCTCCAGAAGTAATAGTAGATTGTAAGTGTAATATAAACTATTCTGTGTGAGAGTGGGGTTGGAACTAGATGGTCTTTAAGGTCCCTTCCAACTCATGATTCTATGATAGTTTTGTCCTATCACTTGTTCAACCAAGTAAAAAGCAGTGGGACAAGAGGAAATGGCCCAAATTGCATCAAGGGAAATTTAGATTGGGTGCTAGGATAATTTTTTTATTTTTTTTTTTACTGAAAGGGTTCTCAGACATTGGAACAGGCTGCACAGGGCAGTGGTGGAGTCCCCATCCCTGGAGATATTTAAAAGTTGCATAGATGTAGTGCTTAAGGATATCATTTAGTCAAGGACTGGTCAGTGTTAGGTTAATGATTTGATGATCTTAGAACTCTTTTCCAATCTAGAGATCTAGTGATTCTATGATAGCATATTGGGCTGAGAAATGTCCAAGTGGTAGCAATAAGAATCTATCTTGTGACTGTATTTGGATTGCATGTCAAGCAATTCTGAAGCAAATATTAGAGAGGAGCATTTGGTGAACTCCCACAGTTCCCTCTGGAAATGCCTTATGATACAGCCTACAAAGCCTTAAGCCATATGCACACTGATGGATGTGGTCACATCAGGGAGCCCAGGTGATAAAGTGTAGCTCATGTCGACTCTGTTTAAGATTAACCATCTCTAAATCACGGTGCTGTGTCCACCTGGCAACATTTCCTCTACATCTCCTCCTAGCTCTGTAGAGTGCTCCTGTGGCCCTTAGGAAATAATTATCTTTTTTGAAGGATTTGGATATTTTTCCAATTAAGATTGTCTGATATAATGGGAAGGTTGTCTCATGGCCCACAAGGCAAATGCTTTCATTGCATGAAATAAGGAAATGCATTGCATGCCCAAAAGTGAGGTGGGGGTATCTGGGCATTGTGATGACCACACAGATCTTAGCTATTAGCTTTTTCACCATGGCTTCATGCCACTGAAATCAATAAGGTGAAATATCAACAGCAAGAAGGTCACCCACAGTGAGAACAGCTGAAGGCTGTTTCTTTGGTTTTTCACAAGAACAATGCAGAAACGTGTCTTTTCAGTGCAGATAGACACTAACCTCATTTAAGAAGCTAATAATTCTTATTTTAAATGAAACAAAAGAAAAAAATTGTCTGTTCTGCACAAAGGGGAGGTAAACTTTGAGATTTAAGCAGTAGAATAATTTTGCAAAAAGGTCTATTGAAACAAAAACAACAACACAAAAAAAAAAAACAAAACCAGCAGTGTCTTGCAAAAAAAAAGGTTTTGCAAAAAGTGTTTTGCTAAGAGGTGTCTTCTACCAGCTGCTTAAACACCACTTCTAGTTGGTCAACCGGGAAGAACATCATACAAGGAAAGGTAGAAATACCATTGCTTGTCAGTGTTTCACACAGCATGGTTTATTTTTGGCTCGCTGCTAGGCTACAAAGTGTTGCCTGTCTTACATGGTTCGATGGTTTCAAACAAACAATCAGCAGTTCGTCCCTACCAGGGACTGGATGTTGAGTAATGTTTGCAAACAGTGGAAGCTAAAGGGTATAAACATGGTTGAACTTTAGAACTTGGTTGTCGTTTGTTTTCTGTTTGTTTTGGAGGAGGGATTCCACCATATTTGGTGGAATGATGATTGATGACAGATTGGACTTTAACTCACAGATGTGGGTCCCAGAGGCCGAACATAAAACATCGTTGTAGGTAAACGTTCAGCGATTCTCCTTTTCAAAGCAACTCTTTGTGTTTTCTGTAGGTGTTTACCCATCTCAAAGCCATGGCTTAAAATTCACTTCCTGCAAGTTGGGCAATGGGAATTTTTTTGGAAGCTGTGTGACAGCTCATTGAATAGCTGCATGTGGTCACGTAGGTGTCATTGTCTGAAACCAATAGCCAAAAGCTTTCCCTTTTGCAGGCATCGTAATAATGTCAACTTTCACAGAAGTTTTTGGTCAGATAATAGGTTAAGAGCCACAGAGATGTGATGTTGAGGGCCCTGGTTTAACACAAGGCTTGGCAGGGTTAGATAACGGTTGGTCTTGATGATCTTCAAGGTCTTTTCCAACTGAAACGATTTTATGATTCTATGATTTATGATTCTGTGATAAGAGGAAGACAAGGAAGATAAAGGTGGAACTGATCCCAAAACTTCACTCACTCAGGAGGCACTGCAGCACTGCAGCAGACGTATTCAGCAAAGCAGTTGTGCCCATGGGCAGGTGACTCATGCCCTTTTGAATTTTAATCAACAAAGAAAAGTCTCATTATAACCTGGCTAAGATCCAGGGATGGTGCTGGTCAAAGGAATGTTGACGGTTTCATAACTGAGCAAGCCTTTCACATGGCTTCTCATCATCTCAAGAGCGACAGTTCTCCAGTCTGCCTTTCCATGACACCTTGCTCTTGGGCCATGGTTCCACCATCCAGTCCCACCACCCTGTGGGATGCCGAGGGTGGTGTTAGCCAGCAGATGTCACTGGTGGAGCACTGGGCTGAGAGACACACAGATATGACTGTCCCGAAGCCAAGCTGCCAGTGCTTACAATGGATAATTATCTTCTGATTGTATAGGAAGCAACAGCAAATGCACAGCCTCAGGAACCCTGGGCTCCAGGAGTTTTCTGGGTTTGATTGGGTTTTATTTATTGCTTTCATAGAATCATAGAATGCCATGGGCTGGAAGTCACCTCAAAAAATCATCTGATTCAGCTCCCCTGCTAGAGCAGGATCACCTAGAACAGATCACACTGGAACGCATCCAGATGGTTCTTGAATACCTCCAGAGAAGAATACTCCACAACCTCCCTGGGCAGCACTGTTCCAGTGCTCTGTTACCCTCACAGGGAAAACATTCTTCCTCAGGTTCACATGGAACCTCCTATGCCTCAACTTCCACCCATTGCCCCTTGTCCTGTCACTGGACATCACCAAGCAGAGCCTGGCTCCATCCTCGTGGCACTCACCTCTTACATATTTATAAACATGAATGAGGTCAACCCTTAGTCTCCTCCTCTCCAAGCTAAGAAGCCCCAGCTCCCTCAGGCTCTCTTTGTAAGGAAGATGTACAATTTCCTTAATCATTTTTGTGGCTCTGTGCTGGACTTTCTCAGGCAACTTTGTCAGTAATTTGTTGTGCCTGAGAGAGAAGATTTTCAGATTAGCATCTGTCTGGAAAATGATGCAGCATTTTCTTTCTCTGACTAAGTTTTGTGGCTCTTCTGGCGAAGGAAGAAACTATAGCAGAGGAGATATGGACTCCTCTCTTCAGTTTGCATTCTGCTCTTCTTCTTGTGGAAGCACGAGTTTCCACTGTGCAAAAAGCAGGCATGGGCTTCATGAAACATGTTCATAGAATCATAGAATCAGTCAGAGTTGGAAGGGACAACAAGGATCATCTAGTTCCAACCCTCCTCCCATGGACACCCTACCCTAGATCGGCTGCCCACAGCCTCATCCAGCCTGGCTGCAAACACCTCCAGGGATGTGGTCCCAACCACTTCCCTGGGCAACCCATTCCAGGGCCTCACCACTCTCATGCTGAACAACTTCCTCCTCACATCCAATCTGAATCTGCCCACCTCCAGCTTTGCTCCATTCCCCCTAGTTATGGGTGAACGATGTCCACTTCAAGTTCCTCTCTTCCCTTCTACCACTCTCCCCACCAGAATCATAGAATAATTTGATTGGAAGAGACCAAACATCAAGTCCAACCATTATCTAACTCTACCAAGGCTGGTGCTAAACTGTGTCCTTCAGCACTACATCTTTGCATCTTTTAAAGACCTGCAGGGATGGAGACTCAACCACCTGAGGAGCTTCTTCCAGTGTGTAATAACTCTTTCAGTGAAGACATTTCTTCTAATATTCACCCTAAACCTCTCCTGGTGCAACTTGAGGCCATTTGGAACAAAACTACAAGTGAGTAGATTCAGATTGAATGTTAGGAAGAAGTTCTTCACCATGAGGGTGGCAAGACACTGGAACAGGTTGCCCAGAGAGGTGGTAGAAGCCCCATCTCTGGAGCCAGACTGGGTGTGGCTCTGAGCAACCTGATCTAGTATAAGGTGTCCCTGCCAATGGCAGGTGGGGTGGAACAAGATGATCCTTGAAGTCCCTTCCAGCCCTAAGAATTCTATGATTCTATGAATTCCTCTCATCATTAGGGAGAGGAGACTAAACACCACCTCACCCAGCCTCCTTTCATGTAATTGTACAGTCAGAGGGTCTCACCTCAGCCTTGTCTTTTTCAAACTAAGTGGCCCCAGTCCTCTCAGCTGCTCCTCACCAGACCTGTTCCCCAGAAACTTCACCAGCTTCGTTGCCTTTTTCTGGACCCACTCCAGGACCTTAATGTCCTTATACTGAGCAGCCCAAAACTGAACCCAGTACTCAAGGTGTGGCCTCGCCAATGCTGAGGGGACAATCACTGCCCTTGTCTCACTGAACACGTTATTGTTGATACAGGTCAGAATGTTCCTGGCTTTCCTGGCCACCCGAGCACACTGGTAGCTCATATTCACCTAGAAAATACCACTTGTTGAAAGATTCCTATACATGACCATCCAAGATATGAGAAGACAGCAGTAGCAATACAACATCAGCAACATGAAGCTGAGCATGCAAGTCCATGTGACCTTTAGTTAAAGCTTTCATGGAGACATTGCCAAAACAGACCAGGATGAGACTTTACCCTCAGTTAACCAAAGAGGAACAACATCATCCAAACTGTGGACTCCAGACTCAGAGCTTTACTGCTATTGTTATTTTGGATAATAAAGTGCCATGAAAACCCAGAATCCAAAGATTCCTTTCCACCTAATGACTTACATAAAAAGAAAAAAAAAAAAAAGTACCAATAAATAACAAATTAATGACTACCAAAAAAAAAAAAACACCACAAAATAAAAATTAAAGAAGCAACAACAGCATGGGATTGATCCACCTAAAAATAAATGTGGATTGTTTCAAATGTGCCTTCCAAATAGAGGAAATCTAATCAGGATGCACAGAGAAGTGCAGGACACTACAGGCTCTAAAACAATGTCTAAAATAGGCTGAGTGAATTGTGCTGTGAAAGGTTGGGGCTTCATTCAACCCATTTTTGGATCCTTCTGCTGAGACTGTGATTAGGTGTCTAATCTCCCACAAAAAGAAGCACAAACAAAGCTGGCTCTGAAAAGACAATGTGGTGGAGTGTTGGGAAAGGTTTTCTACTATAAACAAGCTCCAAAATAATTACATTCCAATTCTGATACAAATTGTTAGTACTTGGGGCTAAAGTGAGCATGATGTGTTCCTGGGCATAGTGCTATCTCTAACACCTTAATCCAAAATGAGACCATGACAAATCCTCCCAGGAAATAGATTCATTTCACTAATGTTAATTCAGATGAGGTATTAGTTTTCACTGTGACATCAGATATCTAAGTCAATGGTTTAACTGCACTTTTAATTGGCATTAACTTTGGTTTAACTTCACAGAGTGAAGGGGATTGGTGGTGGATTTAGAAGATGTGTAGATGTGGTGCTGAGGGACATGGTGACTTGCCCTAGGTGATCCTGCCTGGGGATTGGTGGTGGAGCCATTATCCCTGAGGGGATTTAGAGGATGTATAGATGTAGTGCTGAGGGACACAGTGACCTGCCCCAGGTGAGCCTGCCTTGGCAAGAAGGTTGGATTCAGTGATGTGCAGAGGTCCCTTCCAACCCCTAACATTATATGATTCTGTGGTTTATTAGTGACCTGGCAGTTTCGGATTGATTGCTGATGTCTCTAAAGGTCTCTTCCAAAACAATTCTATGATTCTATCCTAGATTTTGAGAGTAAAATAAAAACACCATGCCATGCACTATGCTGTTTAGCAAATAGCTTGGTAACCTGTTTCACACACAAAGATCCCTCACTTTAAGAACTGGTGTCTACTTTATTTTCTGCTTTCTCTCAAGTAGCCTCCCAAGCTGGCAGTTGTGCTATGTTCGTGACTCTTTTCCTCTAATTAGTACGAAATTCAGATCCAAGTAATTTGTTTCCACTAAAACTTTGCAAATTATATCTATACAGAAGGCATCTGATTCATCAATGCTGTTCCATAGATCAGAATAATTGCTTGGAGGTGGAAAGGAGTAGAAATACACTGACTCATCAAGACAGAGGTTTTAGTAAGCTCTGAGCCAGGATTTTCCCCTCCTTCATACCAATAAAGTACCTTTTAAAGTGCCTTGCACGCAGCAGGATGCAGAAACAATTATGAAATGGATCTAATGTTCACATCTTTTGGAACACCCATAAAGAGAACACTGCTTCAAAAATAACAGCCCAGGCTCATTTGGGTCATCTCTGGTAGGATGTAATCTCTTCATAAAATACTCCTCTGTAATGTATTCCCACAATGTAGGCTACAACCCTAACAACCACGTAGCTTGCAAGTCTGTAACACAGGAAGGGACACTCAGAGCAAATAATGACCAGACCTGCTATATTCCAGTAATCACAAGAAATGGAGAACTTTAATTATATTGTATTAGCTGGTCTGAAAATCTCCAAGATTTAAGCTGTTTCTCAAAGGGATGCTGTGCTAACGGCTGCAACATGACACAGGTCAAGTACCAAATCCCAGGATTTTGAAGCTGAAGATGCTTTGCTGCTACTGCCACTTCAGAAGATGTATGGCAAGGGTGGGTCACAAATCGCCACTGTAGTGTGGCATCAGCCCACTGCAGGCAGCATAATTAAGCACTCATGTAAAGACACTAGTAAACAACATATAAGTAGTTTATTTCTGATGGATTCTAACTGCTTCAGGGCTGATAAGGTGTTATGAGGGGGGAAAAGGATGGATTTGAGCAACCCCAGACTCTGAATGCCATGAGAAGAGGAGAAGGAAGTTTAGAGTCTGCATCTGAATCTGCAGACAACTCTGCAGCTTGCAAATCCTCCCCATAATGCTTCCAATTAGGACCTCGGATGCCACAATTCCATAAATTTTAGCAGTTGAATCAGGCTCTGCAGTTTGCTGTTCAGACAAATCACATAAATAAAATATACAGTGGAATCGTTTGCTCTCTTATTATAGCTACAAACAGACTAATAGAGAAATAAATGAATGCAATCAAACCAAATGTTCCCTTAGTTATTTCATGGGAGGTAAAAAGCATCCACAAACAAAAAAGATATATGTTTTGTGAGTTTGAGATACACAAGTATATTGAAAGGATAAACAAGGTAATGAAAGCTAGCTAGTACAAAACTCATTTTAATGGAGGAGAGGGGAGGAAAAAAAAGAACTCTATATGGCTCATGAGGATGATAGGACAGTCTTTTTAGCAGGGTCTGTTGCAAGAAGACAAGGGGTAATGGCTTTCTACTGAAAGAAGAGAGATTTAGATTAGATAGAAGAAATTCTTACCTGTGAGGTTGACATGACACTGGCCCACCTTGCCCAGAGAGGTGGTAGATGCCCCAGCCCAGGAAACATTCCAGGTCAGACTTTTTTGGGCTCTGAGTTGAAGATGTCCCTGCTCACTGCAAGAGGGTTCAACTAGTAGATCTTTACAAGTTCCACTCCAACTGGATTTCTTCCTGCTAATATCATTCCTTAAAGTTAAATACATCAATAAGCATCTTGCAGAACAATTCAACAGACTCACCTTAGAGACCTGGACCCAAGTCCCATTCTCAGGGTTCTGAGTTACAGCAGGGATGGAAGAATGATCACTACCTCCAAGGTTATGCTGATCCTCGTTTACAGAAGGATGCATCACTTGGAGATCAGCAGCTGGACTGTGGGAATCTGTAGTTTGTAAAAGAAAACTAAATGTGGTGATGGTTTTCTTTAGAAAGGCTTTTGTGCATGGAATATGTAATAGAAAATCAAGAAGTGTTTTCTAATCTGCTTTCTCAAGTGGGGCAAAGTCATCTCATGGATTCAAGGTCTTCATTGCACAGGTACTAGTTTGAAGTGAACAGACACAGGCGAGCAGATTTGTTCCAGACATTGCAGTGTAACAAAGAATGTTGCCAAGAAGCTCATTTCAGACTTTGAGCTTCAGGGCTGCCTTGATCATTCTTGGTGGCAGTCTGTCTGCATTGTTCATCCCTGACTACAACAGTGAAGGCACCAACATGACTGCACAAAACGTGGTCCTGATTGATTAAACCCAATAGATTGGGATGGCTCTGTGCTGGAGCAGGGATTTTGCATGATGCAAGGGTTAGTGGCATTAGTGATGTCCTTTCACCTGCTGCATGTATCATGTGTGTAATCACATCAAGGGGAACAAACTCAATCAAAGCAAATGCTGTCACAGATAACCAGCATTAGGAAAAGTCATCTATTAAAAAAAAAAAAAAAATAAAAAATCAAATCTTTGAGCCTTCACATCTGATCCAAGAATCTGTGTGGCTGGAATAAATAAAGACCTTGAAGCATTAAGCTGATTTGCATTCAGAGCATAACGGATGGCTCTTCCAGGGAGATGCATCACAAGTGAATGTTTCCATCTCCTCCTTTGTCAAGGAAAACCTATGTCAATGTAAAGACTGAAGCAGCTGTGATAAAAGGATTTGATTGGTTTTATCTTCATTTTTATCAGTTCTTTGCTATATCTTCTTTAATATCACTGCATTTTAATTATTCATGGAGGCGTATAAGGTCATACCACTTGCCAGGCAGTACCAAATAGCCCCTTGAAGTGAAGGACAGACACTACTCCCGGCTGAGAAACCACTTCAACACATGCTTAAATTGTTGCTTCAGATCTTCTGTTCTTCCAAGAATGAACTTTCCTGGTGTATCTACTTCATGTCTGTTATTCAGTCAAGGTCAACCTGATCTCAAGGGAAGGGGGAGGAAGGGAAGAGGAATGATATTTTAGTTGGAGGGAAATTATAACTATCACCTAGTCCAACCACCTGACCAGTTCACAGCTGACCAAAAATTAAAGCCTATTATTAAGGGCATTGTCCAAGTGCCTCTTAAGCATGTAACTTACTGTTATTTGAAAGTTCCAAACAAGATAGTGCTGTTTCTTTAGTTTTTGGGTTTTTTTTACTGCATGAGGTTTTAATTAATTTTGAAATTAGGAACTTTGCCTTCATAAAACAGGAAAGGAAAACCTTTGTTTTTTCTGACCCAGGGCTGAATTTGAGGACAAATGAGTTGAAACTGGAGACAACCTGAGTTAGTCACAGCAGATATGTGCTGGTTTGAACTAATTGGAGAATTTGAGTGAGAAATTAGACTATTGGCTGAGAAAGGAAAACATAGTATGTCACTTCACCCAGAGCTTTACTAAGAAAGAAAAAAAAAATATTTTAACAGTTGTAACACAAATATAGGTAAGTCAGACAGTTTCAGGCCTCTCTGGCTGTGGCTGTTCCTTGCATGGTTCCTTTGTCTCTACCTTTTCTAGGTGACTCTCAATAATTCTACTAACTTCTTTCCTACTGCTAATTCCCCTGGCCAATCTACCTCCACCTATTTGCTGCATCAACAGATGGTGAGATAAGATTGGGGAAAGGGGGAAAGGTGGTAGGGGTGGTTAGAAACCCCTCTTGGGGATTTTGATCTCTGGGAGGGCTGTGGTGTTTCTGTATTACCTTTTCACTGTATATATCTGTAAATATCTGTTATACACTGTAAATATCTGCTTGTATATTGAGCATTGCTGTAAATATAAAGCTTTATTTATCAACTTCCAGCAGTCTGAGTCTTAGCCAGGGTTATATCAAAGGTGGGGGGGCAGGTAACTGTTCAAGCCACCACAAGATACTTCAGGCTTGTGTCGCTTTAGGAGAGAATTTTGCAAGGTTTTCAATAAGTAATGAGGTTAATAGAAACAGGCACCTACATGATACTTGGAGATGGTTTCAGAATGCACGCCGTGTCTCAATACAGCTTCTCCCACCCTGTACTAATTACCTTTCAACCCTTCAAATACAGAATCAGAATTTTAACCAACGGGGAAGACAGCTTCCCACTGGAATAAGGGGGTTTGTTTTGAACGTTAGCGAGCTGGATCTTACGTTTGCAAGATTCTCATTGGAAGATAAGTTATTGTAATTCATTAATTCTCAACCACTTATTGAAAAGGCTTTGCAGATAACATTTTCTAAAGTGTTTAGCAAGCCTAATGATGAAAAGAGTACACTTCCTGCAGAAATTAATGAGCTTCTCCTTATACTTTATTTAAATTGTTGTCGTTGATGTAGCCACTCACAGATATTGAGTAAAGCTTTGAGAAAAAAAAAAATAAAAGAATGAAGAAGAATTGTCTATTAATGGGAAGGCAAGGGAATACAACTCCTGGTGTGTTTTAATCTAGCTAACCTGTCATGGAGGCAAAGTTGTGAGCTTGTGAGCAGCCATGTGCAATGGTTACAGGCAGAATGGACCCATGAACAACAGACAGGGCATTCTGGTCAAGGCATGCAAAGGCAAGAAGCTAGATAGAATCATAGAATCATAGAATCAGTCAGAGCTGGAAGGGACCACAAGGATTATCTAGTTCCAACCCTCCTCCCATGGGCAGGGACACCCTACCCTAGATTAGGCTGGACAGAGCCTCATCCAGCCTGGCCTTAAACACCTCCAGGGAAGTAGCCCCAACCACCCCCCTGGGTAACCTGTTGCAGGGCCTCACCACTGTCATGGTGAAGAACTTCCTCCTCACATCCAAGATATTGATCAAAGAGATGAAGATGAAATGGTGAGAAGAGATCAAGCTGAAATTCAGAGCAGATGAACAAGTTTAGGATAGGACATAGGGAATGACATTTAGTAGAAACAAAGTTATGACTAAACAAGGAAGGAACTAGGAGAGAGACACAACTTTCTCTTGCCAGCTGATAACAACTGCTCAATTATGGTCTCCTGCACTTGGCATATGGGATATCCCCAGTCAGATTCACTGGGCAATCCTTCCTCAGGTCATGGAGTACTTCAGGCCCAATGTCCCTTAATAGAACAACTGCTACGAAATTACCACTTGCAGCTCTTGGTTATCCAAATGAAGCTTAATGGAGGTCAACATAATGGGAATCTTGGGTGGAAAATTCATCTGCATTGCCTAGTTTCCAAGAATTTTCTTCACTAGTATCAGCTGAAGCTAAAACCTGTCCGGAAGCCATCTCTTGTTAAGGCATGAGTCTGTTTTAAATGCAAACTGGATTGCCTTGGAGGGCAATTCAAATCATAGAATAATTGGGGGCAGAGGGCACCTCTGGATACAGTTTGGTACAACCACTTTGAGTAACAGGTCAAGCACTTAGAGAAAGGAATAGAAAGCCACCTCTGACCTCCTGGTCCTCTAAGCATATACTAGTTTTATAGCACAATTACTCATTCAAGTTAAATCATAAATTGTCAGTATGATTATAACAAATTTAGGTTAATGCCCCTGAACACAGGGGCCCCTCTCCACAGTATATATTCATCAAGTGTTTTCCTTTTCTCCAATTTTTGGCATTTTCTGTCACTCACACACCATATGACATGCTCAGCAATAAAAGATTGCAGAAAGGAAAAGGAAGAGGAATGGTGATTTTGGCACTTATCGTCTCAAGTAACCATTTCATCTGAAGAGGACTTGCTGTCATTGAGAAGGATGAAATTTGCCTGCTGATGGGAAGCAGTGAAAATTGTCCTCTTTTGGATTTACTTGTGTCTGTAGTTTTTGCTTTCCCTCTTAAATTGCCATTATCTTGATCCACAAATCTTACCTTCCTTATGTTTTATTTCCCATCTTTCAGGGGTTCTTCATAGATACCTAAATTTGCATGCCTTAACAATCCCAAATCCAACCTGTAAAAAGGCAGGACTGAAGCAGCTGTCCAGTGCCTTCTGTGGTCACAGCATATCTGAGACTCCTGAATTAGGCTCACAGATATGATGTGGAGCCACAGAAGATCAGTGCTCATCTGGTGTCTGAGAGTTATCTGATAGCATCTCACAAGACATCAGATGGCTGTTTAGGCAACCAAATCCTAGCCTGGCCTTTTACAATTGCAATTTTAATGTGTACTTTAGACCATCTTTGTAGGTGTATCAGACTTGCTTGTAGTCTTTACATGAGAAAACAAAAGCAGAGAAAGTCTTGTGTGACAGGAAAAGAATAATGGGATTTGCCATTAAATATAGTAAGAATAAACAAAGCTGTACTGAATTCCTACATTTTCATTCCTTTATTTCATGTCGGGTACTCTTGAAAGAGAGGGGGGGGGAAAAAACTCAAGGGAAACAAGGTAATCAGCACTGCTGTATAGTTTCTTTAAGAATCAGGAGACACAATTTCCTGGACTTTATTATATGTAAGCTTACAAAACAACCCCTCTGTTGGTCATAAAAATATATAGATCCCTACCACTCAACAATGAATCAGTTAATGCCTGTAGCCCCTTCTGTTTTGGGAGTTTAGTACATAAATGTAACTGTCTGTTGGCTTAGCAATTCTTTTATATCCCTCCTTTTCTTTTCTTGATTTTTTGGGGGGTTGGATTGTTTGTTTTGTTGGGTTTTTTTGGGGGGTGATGGTGGTTGGTTTTTTGTTTCTTTGTTTCTTTGTTTATTTTATGACTGAGTTTCCATGCCTGGCTGTAAAGGAGGAACACTGTTTTATTGTAACTTTTAATGACTCTAGAGATGTTTGGGGATTATGTGCTATTAGCAGGGACTGAGCCCAGAATGAGCGTTTGCTTCACACTATGGAAAAAGTAATTCACTTTGTCAGCTTTTATAATATTCTGTAGCTGCAGGTATGAAGTATTTTTAAAAACATCTTTTTATTCTTCCTGCTGAGAATCGTCTGTGTTCCAGATCCAAAAACTCCTCCAACCTCATTACCACAGCTTATGTCTGCACCTGATAATAAAAGTGGATGCAAACTTGAGAGAGGGGGTTGTCAGGCTTGTAAAGGCTACAGCGTTCAGAGCTTCCTGACTCACATAGCTTCAGCTGTTTGTGAAACATTGCACTGATGCAGTTGAGAAGCATTGCAGTTGGAAAGTGAGAGAGTCACAAAACCGTGACGCACTCTGTGATGTCAAAGAAGCTACTTTGCCTTTGACAGCCTTTTGCGTTGCTACCCATAAAACAGTAATTCTTCTTAGCAGTAAAATACCCAGATGAGTCTCTAAGCCTTGTGAAAATATATTTGTGAAGCAGGAAGAGCAGAAAAACCGAAATACTGGATGGAACCTAAAGCAGAAGTAAAATGGTCCTGTTTAAACTGGGCAGTATAAAATATGCTACAGGCAGAAAATGACACCACTGAGAAATGGAAACTCATTCCAGCAAATTATATCAGTGTTTCATTAGCTTGAGGAGGAATAAATCTTCATCTTAGAATAGAGCTGAATCATTGAATAGCACATCTTGGGTTGGAAGAGACCTTAAAGGTCACCTAGTTCCAGCCCCCCCACCATGAGCTGGAGTACCTTCCACTCAAAGTCCCACCAGCCAGGCCTTAAACACTTCCAGGAATGAGATGCACACAACTGCTTTGGGCAATCTTTTACAGTGTTGCACCACTCTCACAGTGAAGAATTTCTTCTTTATACTTAATCCAAATCTACCCTTACCCATCTCTACTCTCCTTGATAGGGTCCTCCATCTTTCTTATACGCCTCTTCATTGGTTCTTTATACAGGGCTCCCCACCTTTTTCAGTGAGTTTTTGTAAATGGTACTGTGAAAGTGTCTGCCACATTAACTTGTTTGCATAAACACCTGTAAAAACTGTTTAAAAACAAAAGTATGGCCTTGTCCCTGTGATAATTCTACTGGCAAACGCAAGAAGAAACCGTACTCTAGCCAACCCTGTAGTGCAAATAATGAGTTCCTCCCATACTCTGGAAGAGGAACACACATGAACCAAGATCAAATGTGGGATAGACAGTTGTCTTTGGGCACAGGACATTGAAAATGAGACCTTGAACCTTGTTATCCCTCAGCTTTATACCACACCTAGTAGAAGGTGTCCCTGCCTATGGCGGGAGGTTGGAACTGGATGATCTTTGAGGTCTCTTCCAACATAAACCATTCTATGATTCTATAATGTCCTTGGAATAGAACCTCTTATGAGTCAATTTAGGGTCTGCTCTGTCCTCCAGGTACCACCTCTGACTGACTTGCACCCCAACATAACACACAACATGTAGCAATGCTTTTCGTCTCCATAGGAACAAGTCTAAGCCAGAGACTTTCTGCAGCCCAGCCCTTAGCTGTAACTCTCTCTGTCAGCGTTCTCATTGCTAGAAGCAGCCACTGGCTGTGCAAGCATGCTCTAAACTTCAGAAAGTGCCCTTACTGAGCAGAGGCCGAGCCAAGAAGCCAAATCCCTGACCAGAAAGTTTAGCTCAAAACAGGACACCTGCAAACTCTAACATTTCTTCTTGTCCTATTACTGGTTACCTGGGAGAGGCTGCCTCCCACCTCAAGGCTAGGGCATTTGGGCATTCTTCTAGAGAGCAGATAGGCATGTCTGTTTGCACCAACTAGCCTTCCATCAGGGGAGTTAGATGCAGAGCTAGGTGGAAGGAGCCCCAAGTGCCCTGTTACTCCAGAGAAACGTCTCCCTTCCGACCTTGCAGAGGTTGTGGAGATTTACAAGCTTGATATATTACTTTGTATTTGCCATAGGCTAAAAGGCAACCTGTGGTGACTCATAAAAGCTTGGAAATGTAATTACCTGTCATACGTCTAAAATTCACCTTTTCTCTCTTAAAATGTCAGGAGAAAATGCAACGGGCAATAAACTTCACAGTAATAAGGAACCTGTAATATAGCAGGTCTAGGAAACCTACATTATCCTAAATAGCCTAAAGTTATTTAGACCAGTTATCACATCATGAATGCCATTAGCATTGGGAGAAGTGGAATTGTACATACAAATCTGTCCTGGTTTTCAGCTGGGATACAGTTAATTTTCTTCCTGGTAGCTGGTATAATGCTGTTGTTTGGATTCAGTGTGAGAATAATGTGGTAGCAGGCTAATGTTTTAGGTGTTGCTAAGTAGTGCTTATCCAAAGCTAAGGATTTTTCAGCTCCTGTGCTCTGCCAGGTGCACAAGAAGCTGGGAGGCAGCATGGCCAGGACAGCACTTCCAAATCAGCCAAAGGAATATTCCATACCATCGTACATTGTTCTGAATGTATAAACTGGGGGGGGCGAGTTGGCCAGGGTGGGCTGAACACTGCTGTAACATTGGTCAGCAGGTGGTGAGCACTTGCACTGTGCATCACTTGTCTTTTCTTTGGGCATATTTCTCTCTGTGAAAATTACTTTCCTCATTTCCCATTTCCCCATTTCCCCCATTTAGAAAACAGAAGTGGGCAGACATTTCCGTTTGCTCATCATTCTTTATTAGCATAGTTTGGTTTCTCTTCTGTAGGGGAGAAAGAGAAAAAAAAAGGAGGGGGAAGAAAAATAAAAAAGAAAAATTAAAAAGGTCAGATAAATCCTTGAATCCCAAAGCAGGCAACATTTGCATGATCTACCTGTTGGCAGGAAGTGGGATCCAGCAGGCAGAAGCAACTCTTCTGCGGGCATCTGAACCACTGACAGCAGCGTAGACCTCTGTCCATGGTTCTGATTCCTGCAGAGTAACTGCCCGGATTCCTCGGGACCTCCAGATTCTCCTCTGACTGACAAAAAGTTTCCCGGCAGATTTCGGAAGGATTTTATCAACATCTGTGCCAGCATGAGTTATTATTAATCGCATTTTCTTTGGCAAGGACTCACCTCCAAGGAGGTTTTATGCGCTAGCATCCTGACTGACGTCTCCGGCTGAGTGTGAGAGTCACTGTAGTCATCCCAGGAAGGAAACTTTCTTGTCTAAACCAATCCAGATGTCTTCCTGTGCAACCTGATCTATGGCAACCTGCAGGAGCGTTGGACTAGATGACCCCCTAGAGGATACTTACAACCCCTGCCATTCTGTGATCCTGTGATTTTTTTAATCTTATTGCCTAAAGTGATGCAGATTCCCTTTATAGCCAGCAGAACTCTAATTGCTAGAGTCTAGAACACAATTAAATCATTGCTAAACCAGATGTCTGAATAGGTCAGGTAGGTAATGACTTCAAAATAACTGACTCATTGTTTTGCTTATAAAAGTCTGTGTCTGCATTGGCACAGCTATTTACACTGAACTTATGTGAAGATAATTCCTCTCCACTCAAAAGCAGCTTGCATTTCAACAATCCAAATTACAACAATCTCTGTCACTCAAGATGGGATTCTTCTTCTACACTACCAAAATGGAAAATCAGATACTTGTTCAGACTGAGACTATTTGTTGTTTCTCCCTCTTCTAACTTTCAACTAAGTAGATATTTGCCACTCTTGCTAGTGTAATGTCTCAGCAACACGTACCTGACCATGATGAATTCCAGCAAATTCCTTTTAAAAGTGCATAGATTAATTAAAGGTCCGGGGCATATTTCTCCCCTAAGTCTCTAGGCTGTTAATAAACAGAAGAAAATCTTATTTCAATAACCTACATCCTAATTAATATTCTTCTCTGCTTTTCCCTGGGTATCTTGAACATTTAGTGCTATACTGAGGCTCAGTTGGGTAGTGTTTCCTACAGACAGTGCATAGCAACAAATAATGTCCAATTTATGGCAAAAAACTGCATATGCATGGAAAGATGATGCCTAAAATTATTCACTGCCTTTCCTTTGAAAAATAAGGGATAATGGAATAAAAGAGAGATCAAGGGGAGCAACCTTCATTCTTCCACATAGTTCTTGGCCATTCCTAACTATTTTGATCAAGTTGTAATAAGGCATTCATCTAATGCTTTTATGTTCATTTTGATTTTATTTTTGAAGATGAAAATTGCTACAATTAAATCAGCTACTACTTACATATACTAGTGGTTATATAAGCAACTTCCCCCAGTCTGACTTCATGTGTTTTTTCCTGCTGTTTCAAGCACCACATTATAATATTGTCAAAAACTTCAAGCTTGAGCACAGTGTGTGAGTGACAAAGGGTTGCTTCTGCTTATGAGATGCATCAGGATTTGCTCAAGGATGGCTGAATCTGGAGACTTTTCTCCCATTGCATTTGATCTCTTTGAAAAGGGAACTAATTTTCACTGTGAAGTCATTGAAGGCTCCTCGGTAATGAACTTGCAAGGTTTATGTGTCTCAGCACATTACTGTTCACCCCTTGAGAAAATAACCACAATTAGTAGCTTATTTCAGGACCTTCCATTAAATTTGAGGGTACAAATGAAAATACACGAGTCAAAGGAATTCAGCCAGCTTCGGAGAGATGATACCTTCAATAGGTGTTCTGATAAAAGCATTTGGCTGTGTTACTTTGTGTATTTGCAATCATCTCTGTCATAGTCTTCCATGATGTCTTACATTTCACCCCTGAAAAATCCAGTGAAGGTTGCTGCCATCTCATTCCATTCACTATCTGCCACAAGCAGGTAGTGCCTGGGCACTACAGTTTTCCAGTGGTAGAATTTTGAGTTTTACCTCTAAGGACCACTGTTAAAAACCAGAAACAGTGTCCTATTGAGCAAAGCTTTCTCTTTGCTAGGATTTACGTTTGCTCATTCTGTGAATATATTTCCAGGTGATTGAGAGGCTTCCCAACATAGATGGGTGTGGGAGATGAAGAAGGTTGTCTAAGTTTTGAGGATGTAGACATTAGAAAGAAATTCTTTTCTATGAGGGCATTGAGACATTGGGACAGGTTGCCTGGAGGAGTTGTGGATGCCTCATCATTGGAGGTGTTTAAGACCAGGCTGGATGAGGCATTGAGCAGCCTGGTCTAGTGGGAAGTGTCGCTGCCCACAGCAGAGGGGTTGGAATTAGATAATCTTTAAGGTCACGTCTGACTTAAGGCATTCTATGATTCTGTGATGTCAGAAGAACCTACACACCTCTGGTGATCTGGTCTGACACAGCTTCCTCATATATTTTATGAGACTCAAAGCTACAGCCTTTAACTGTGCATGGATAAAGGGGAGACAAATATGCCATCAATGTCTTCATGCTAAACTTGTTGGATTATATGATGGATTTAAGAACTGCAATGTAGCCTCAAACTTGGTAGTACTGCTGGGAAAAGAAAAGACTGCTGCTAACTTTCTTGATATTGGATAAAATTGATCCTGGCATCATTATATTTTTAAAAATCTCTTCTTTGCTTCCTCTATTGACTGAGTTGTTGAAATCTCACTCCTGGTTTGTGTCTGTCCTGCCCTTTAAGCCCTGATTCCTGAAAGAGGCAGTAAATTCACTTGGCTTGTGAAATTCAATATCACACTTATTCTATTATCAGGTGCCTAGCAGCTTTGGGATTTCTCATCCATCTCAAGCTAAATATTTTTTCTCTCCTGGGTGTGTGCTGAAGCCTTTAGCACTGCTGCCTTTTAACCAGCTCAATGAAATCAGCACTTCTGGGTAGGATTCAAAGCCCACTCCACAGTGAGGGTCTCCATTACCATGGCTTGGGCTTCAGGTCATATTCCTTATGATGTATTGGAAGCTTTGAAGCTTGTGCTCTGAGGGTAAACTCCTAATACCTACCTGATCACTAGACTATCCATCTGTTCAGTGGAAACAAATGGTCTTGTAATGAAGAGCACCGAGGCCAGATCCATGACTGCAAGCAATTGGTATCCCTCTAGTGACTCCCGTGATGATTTAAGAATATTAACTGACCACCAAATCACAGCAGCATTGAATCAGAGTTACACAGGAAAACAGGAATTTCTCCTATTGCTATTGGATAGGTCTGTGCAGGGCAGTTGTTTTGGTAGTGTAGCCTCAGTTCTGGTTCACAGTAGGATTGTTTTTTCCCCAGCATGGTGTCATTCAATAGCCCGTGTGCTCAACAATGGCACCGCCTGCTTTCCAGCCTCTTGCCAACCGCCCATGGTTTGTGTTTGGGCTGCTCTTTGTTGTTGGGGTTTTGTTTCTGTGATTTAGTGGTATAAACAATGCTGAACTCAGTAACTGTGTTGCACAAGCCTGAGGCTTGCATGTGTTTTTAGCATACACCAGGACTTGGGGTTTTTGTTTGTTTGGTTTTACAGTTTGGACATAAGTGTTTAGTTTACAAAATACAAAAACACTGATTTTTCCACAATTTGGGATTAAATTTGGGATTTCTAGATTGAAAATATGAGCATTTACTGCTGGTCTTCGTATTTTCATCCCTTCCATTTGTGCTAGTGCTCCAGATGGCTTTGCAAATGTATCTGAATTAGACAGATTTTAATTTTTTTTCCATCCTGGAAACTTGGTGAAAACTTGGCCACTATGCACGTCTGTCCTCTGCAATATCATCACTGTCACTATCCCTGCACAACACTCTCTGTTGAGTCCGTCCCTCATGCTGAAACTGAGGGGGCATCAGCAGGCACCAGAGTGGTCCGATGCAACATCTGTGATGTAAATGGACTTAAAAAAACAAATAAAGGAGAAATGCTCCAGTCTCTCAGTGTCTTTGTAGCTTTCACTGGACTCTCTCCAGTAGTTCCTTCCCTTTCTTGAACTGGGAAACCCAAAACCGGACCCAGTACTCCAGATGTGGCCTCACTAGTGGAAAGTAGATGGGGAGGAGAAACTCCTTCAGTTTCTGGTCACACTCTCCTTTATGCAACTGGAGACATCATTGACCTTTTTGCCCACAAGAGCACATTGCTGGCACATGGTTAACTTAATGTCCACCAGGACTCCCAGGTTCTGCTGCGCAAAGCTGCTTTTCAGCAGGTCAACCTCCATCTTTTACACTTGCTGGGACAGATTCTGTTTTTTTTTTTTCTTTGTGAAACAGGATTTGTGCAAAAAATGAACATTTTCATCACTATTGCAAAGAGTGTAAGCCAGGATTATCTCCCAGAGTTTGTCCCACACCTAGAGGAATGGTGTGCTCGTAACCAGTGCTCATTCTAGGATAACGACAACAAAACATTGTAAGTGTATATCTGAATTTTACCTAAATCTTCTAATTACATTCAGATTATCCTCAGAACTGAGGCACTAAGTGGGATTCTGATTCAACAGCTGCAGAGATAAAAATAACATCAACCTACCCATCTTGTCGTAGTTTTCTGCTTGCCCAAGCAGCTGGTGCCAGACTCAGCACAGAAAATGCAAGAAAATGGAGATGGGTTGAACTAAACACCAGCAGAGTATTTTGACCTCCTCCGTGGGCTGGATCCTAACATGGGGTGAGACTTTTGGAAACAGTGCAGCTGAGAGCAGCTAATTTGAGCAAGATGACATTTCACAGCTCACTTTTCAAAATCACTTATTTATACCAGATTTCAGCCCAATCCAAACCCCTAGATATCACACTCTAGGCATTAAAAAGCAGGGAAACACACTCAGCTGTTTAATCTCACCCTGATGATCTTTAGACAGAGGATGAATGAGATTCCCTCTTTCTTTTCCAAGGTTCCTGCCCTCAGGATACTAAACTATTTTTTCCTGTTATCCTGGATCTTTTTTCCTATTTTACCTCCAATCCCTGTATGTTTTGGCGTTGCAAACTTTCTTAAACAACTGTAATTTGATGGGAAAAGCAGATGTGAAGTAGCAAAGATATCCTGAGGTTTATATTGGAGACCTTCTTTTGGCTTTTCAGTATTGGAGGTGGGTAGATTCAGACTGGACCTGAGAAGGAAGCTCTTCCCCATGAGAGTGGTGGGACCCTGGAACAGGTTGCCCAGGGAGATGGTTGGGGCCACATCTCTGGAGGTGTTTGCAGCCAGGCTGGATGAGGCTGTGGGCAGCCTGATCTAGAGTAGGGTGTCCCTGGGCATGGCAAGAGGGTCAGAACTGGATAATCCTTGTGGTCCCTTCCAACCCTGACTGATTGTAGGATTCTACTTAAAGAGGGTCCATAAGAAAGTTGGGGACAGACTTTTTAGCAGGCCTCTTGTGACAGGACATAGGGTGATGAGTTTAAACTAGAAGAAGGAGATTCAGACTAGACAGAAGGAAGACATTTTCTATACTGAGAGTGGTGAGACACTGGCACAAGTTACCCAGGGAGGTGATGGAGCCATTCTACGTCATGTTGTTTGAAGCTCTGAGCAACCTGCTGATATCCCTGCCCACTGCAGGGGGGTTGGACTAGATGTCCTTTAAATGTCCCTTCCGACCCAAAGCTTCCAATGATTCTATGTTCCATTTTTACCCTCTACTGTTCAGCAGGGCTGATATCCCCAGATTTCTTTGTAACAATTGCAGACTTTTCATAGCTGGGCATGAAAATCCAAAAATATCACTCTCATAATTAAGAACCAGATGGCTGTTGCATGCTAACAACCCTGGTTAAGCTTGCTGGGCTATGGACACCGCTTCAGCTTTAGCTGAGGAAACTACATATCTTTATCCATGATGTCTATGATTCTATGATTCTACGTCTACATGCCCTGTCAGAGTTTCTATAGTTTCTTGCAGTTTTTTTCACTCACCTGGTTTCAGGAAGCAAACAAAAAAGTCCCCCTGTCTCTAAATTTGATGTCATCCTTCTACTGAATAGCCTTAAGATCTCTTGTGGGTTATGCCTAGTGTTAGACAAAATCAAGTCTGAGCTGGCTCGGGTCCAAAGTCACTACCTTTCAGCATATGTAAAGCCAAAGGTATTTATAAAAATATGTATCTTGAAGCAGCATTCCAGCCCAAAACCTACACCTCTCATGACAAGAAAAAATTGACAGTATAAACAGGAGACTGTTTCCTGTAGCAAACATCCCACAAGGTTCCCAAAACACTGTAAGTGGCACTTCTCTGACTTCCCAAAGCCCAAGAACCTCCTCCTCAAAGCCAAGCATGTTAAAGATACTTCAGGGACTCATTTCAATCAGAATAAATTTTCTTATAGTACTTTAGAAGCTGTAGCCCAGACATGCATCTTTGGATTTTATGAGTCAACCCAGCTGACTCCTAAAAGTGTCCCAATATAAATCCCAAGCCAGACCTGCTCCATATAAAGACAGAGAAGGAGCCTTGTTTGAGCTATAACTCATCTAAGATTATTGGAGACATATAAGGGCACTTTCGTCAGGAATTATCCTGCTTTTTTCACGAAGACAAAGAGGCATTTTGAGGTCCTGTCTATCTGCCCAAATTTAGACATCTACTTTAGACAGAAGCAGAGCATTTACTGCACCTCACAGGTCTTTGTTGTTCAGAAAAATAGCTGAGGTTTGTCAGCTCAGTGGCAGATGTCAAACGAATGTCACTCTCTGTGGCCTGAATAGTTACAATTCCCAATGTGTACCTCAAAGACTCTCATCTTTTCACTACCCAACCCTCCCTGGTTCTGGTTTAGTTGTCTGGGTGCAAGATCTACCAGGGTTAGACTCAAGGGGTTTAGATTTTTTCAGCAACCAGAGCAACAAATCTCTCCTGTTACCAAAGAAATCTGAGCAGGCAGCTCCCAAGCTCGTCCCACCTCTTCTCTTTTCCACTGTCTTAATATTGCTTCCATTTACACTTCCAGGCTGGCCACTCTGCTTTGGCTCTTGGTTACAGCCATACAGAATATATGCTATTTTGGGTAAGGATTACAACAGCCCTGCTCATCTGCTAAATACCTTCAGCTGAGCCTTGAGCTTCCTCCTCCATAGTAGTCCTTGTCATGACCATTTCCCTCATAACAGCACACGGATGTGTTCCTGCAGTGAAATTGTCTAATTTTTTGGTGGGGGTTGAATTTCCCTTTCAAGATGAGAACACACTGGAGAACACACTGGCTCTCAGCCACAGCTCACTGGTATCCTAGTGCTGTTTGTTGACAAATACAGGTCTCCAAATGGGTATTAAGCAAATTGAGGATGTGGTTTCCTTCTGCTGGTAGAGCCTTCTTCCACCCTGTGGACTTCTCTTTTGGAGTCATTTCTCTGTAAAGATGACACTCACTGACATTCATTGTCCTCCTTCTTCCCAGAGGGGAGCTGGCACAGACTTCAAAGTGCATCTCTAACTGCACCAAACCAGCTCTCACCACTGATTTTAGTATGTGTCTGAAAAACATCTTGCTCAGGTCATCACCACCATTAACTCCTACTTTCTGCTTTCCTCTGGAGAGCTCAAAATGCTTTGCAAGAGAGGGCTATCAGCACTGCTCTGCAGATGGGAAAACCTGGGCCCTCAGTTCATCCAAGCTCTAATCTGAGGTTCAAGCAGTTCCCTGCCAGATTACCTGCTCTGTCAATTTGCTGGGGATTATCTTCCCAGCAGAGCTGGTGGAAAAGAGTGTTCGAGCTCTCATAAATCACTTCAGGTTGAAGTTCAGGAGCTGAGCTCTCATGAATCACTTCAGGGTGAAGTTCAAGAGCTAAAATCAAATCCTTTCCCATACCTGAGCACCTCAGGCATGTGCACACAGGCTGTTCTGCTGTGCAGAGTCTAAGTGCCATAAGGTAGCAGGGAGAGATCTGACCATGGATGTAAAGTCATCAAGAGAGATTACAAGCTTGAAAGGCTGCTTCTTGCCCTTTTTGTGCCATCCTGGAAAGCCAAATGGACTCAACAAGGCCACATTCTGCACCTAGTTACATCTATCCCACAACTATTGCATCAGTCCTATTCTCTGTCTACCCTGTGGCTATCTACTCCCCATAGACAGGACCTCACTCTTCAAGTGCCATCCTGCACTGTCTGCCTTCCAACACACACAGCATGGCAGGCACAGCTGAAAACTTCACAGCTCATTCAAAGACAAAAGATTCAGGGTTTTTTGCTGTGGTACTATTTTAGAAATAGTTCAGACTACATCTCCCATTCAGTCATAACCCAAAGCTGTCACCAGGAGGAATCCTTCATGCCAACTAAGGTGTGACGCTATTAGAGTGTGACTCATCAGGCATATTTTGGGATTAATTGAACCACAGCCTAAGGGGTCCCTAGGGAAACCAAGTCAGACGTTGGTGTCTAGAACTATGTGGAATGAATGTCATCTTTAGGCTGATTGTTTCTGCATTTTATCTTCTCTGTGGCAGCACTGTTGCTCCATCAACCATCTTGTCTCACTCTGAGGAGCATAGAAATGCTTGTTTGCATTCTTGATAGTGTATATATCTATGTGCCCACAATGCAGAGGGGTCAACTCCCACAGGTAGCTGATGGTTTGGGAGTGTAACCCCCATCTGGCTTTGTGCCTGTAACACCTTTAATCACATCTGCACATTTCTCCCCAAAACACTGACAACTTCAGTCTCTTCAAGGGAGATCACAGGCAGATGACAATGCACAGAACAGTTCAGAGACAGAAAGATTCATCACTGTGAGAGTAGCTGTGGACATGGAAATGACTGACTGACTGACTGACTGGATGACTGACTGACAGACTGACTTTTTAGAACACAAAGGTGTTCAGCACAGAACAGTTCAGAGACAGAAAGATTCATCACTGTGAGAATAGCTGTGGACACAGAAATGACTGTGATTGACTGACTGACTGATTTCTTAGAACCATTGTCAAGGATAAAATGAACAGCAGGAAAAGTTATTTAAATAATTGTATCAATTTTCTTCACAAACCTTTTAGCAGTTCCCTTTGGTTGAATCTGGTCCAGAATTTCTTGCTGGAATCATTGATGATGTCTGGCAATTAAAGGCATCCAAATGGATACATACAGTTTACCTTTTTGTCATGTTGCAGTGCTTCAAGAGATCTAAGACAGATGACATCAGAGAGGATTAGTCACGTATCCAGAAGCAAAAACCTTCCTTAAAAAGGAATAATAATAATAAAAAAAAAAATCTCTCTGTGACTACCTTTTAGAAAATTCATGGGAGGTTATTCAAGAGATCATAAGAGACCAGAACTCTGTTGCAAATAATTAGACTGGTTGACAGTAGCTGAACATGAGCCAGCAATGTGCTGGCAAAGAAGGCCAGCAGGATTCTGGCTTGTGTCACAAACAATGTGACAAGCAGGAGCAGGGAAGTAATCGTGCCCCTGTACTCGACACTGTTGAGACCACACCTTGGATATTGAGTTCTGTTTTGGGCTTCTTACTACAAGAAGAACATTGAGCTGCTGAAGAATGTCCAAACAGCAACAAAGCTGGAGAAAGGGCATGGAGAAGAGCCTTATGAGGAACAGCTGAGGGAACTGGGATCATTTAGTCTTGTGAAGAGAAGGCTGAGAGGAGACCTTATTGTTCTCTACAAGTACCTAAAAGGAGGCTGTAGTGAAGTGGGTGTTGGTCTTATCTCCTTAGTATCAAGTTATAGAACTAGAGGAAATTACCTCAAGCTGTGCTAGAAGATCTTTAGATGAGATATCAGTAGAAGTTTCTACACTGAAAGTGGTCAGGCATTGTAACAGGCTGCACAGGGAGGTAGTGGAGTCACCATCCCTGAGAAGTTGAAAAAAATATGTGTAGACATGGACTTCAGGACATGGTTTCATCACCATAGTGGTGCTGAGTTGACAGTTGGACTTGATGGACTTAGAAGTCTTTTCCAGCAGAAACAATTATGTGCTACTATGTTTGGGTTTTTTTTCAGTCTGAATAAGAGCATTTGAGGAGTGACCCAAAGGGACTAAAGGAATCTTGTCTCTTTTAACCTCCTTCCTTCATGTTTGATCCATCAATACTTCTACTAGAGAGCTTCACTACAGCCATTGAACAACTTGTGCCAGATTGGCATCCCGGAATGATAAAGTAAATGCTGAATTCCCAAGGAATCCATTGTCAGCAATGTGGATTGATTTTTGTGCACTTGTTTCTTCTTTTGCCACTCGAGGAGCGAATCCATGAATGTGAACAGGACCCTAATGAGCATCACTTTGAGAATATATTGAGTCCGCAGGCAGCAATGATTGCTCTTAATGAATCTTCATATTTCAATTGTATTTACTTTAGCGTAATAAATCAATAGTGCACACTGTGGCAGCTGGAGGATTGCTGCCTGTACACACAGGCTAAATCAGAAATGTCAAGACAAGTGCTCAGGATGCAGAATCATACAAATGAGCCTAGAAAGGACCTCAAGAAGTGATTTAATCTATTCCTAAGTGATTTAACCTATTCCTTCTCCATGCTAGCCAAGACCAGTCCCAAGAAATGTTTCTCTGACATGTGAAAACCTTCAGCAATCCACACTCCAAGGACACAAAATATGACTCATGTAACTCACTATAACCATGCAAACCAACACAAACTGATTGGGAATATAACCATAATCTCTTTCCCAGTGTTTCACCACCCTCATTGCCTTCCTTCTATCTAATCTAAATCTCTCTCTTTTAGTTTTAAATCATTACTCTTTATCGTGTTGCAATGGGATGTGCTAAAACATCTATCCCCATCTCTCTTATAGGTCCCTTTTAAGTATTGAGATGTTGTAACGAGGTCTCCCTGGAGCTTTCTCTTCTCCAGGCTGAGCAACCCCAACCCTCTCTGGCTTTCTTCATGGCAGAGATGTTCCAGCCCTCTGGTCATTTTCATAGCCTCCTCTGGATCTGCTCCAGTAGGTTCATTTCTTTCTTGTGCTGAAGACCTCAGAGCTGGACACAGCACTGCAGGTTTTTAGGAGCTTGAAAAGTCTGCTACATGCTTATCAAAGACAGCCTGTGGGACCAAACAAACCATGATTTGATCCAGTATAGTAACATCTTATTTAAATTTTCCTTAGACAGCTGTAATTGAAGCAGAGCCTTCTTCACAAGGCAAATTTCCATGCTGGATATTTTTTTAAAGTCCAGCATCAAAAGAGAGTGTTCAATACTACTAAATTAGCTTGGAAAATGAATCTGGGGACATAGTCTTCCATTTCTCCTCCCAAATGAGCATGTAATTAAACATTCTTTTTGCATTTGAGCAATTTCTGTGAGTTTCAAGCCTTTGGGCTATATTCCGAAGTGGAAGATTGATTTTTATAGGGGGTTTGATGAAAAAAAATAGCTCTATTTTTGAAATTGATTCCATTTCTGTACCACATCTGAGTGAGATTCATCCCCCTTATGATTTCAATGACTTCACTGGAGATTGATGTGAATTAAATAGGAGCGGTGGTGCCTCGTAAATTTCCAGATGCCCATATGGTAAATTGTCCTGCACAGTTATAGGACCTGTGGCTTTGGATGTATTTACAGCTAAAGGTATTGCAACGTGACAGATCCTATTAGAAGGTATTGTCACTGACACACTATTGGAGTGCTGACTTTGCAGATGGCCTCCTCTGCTCACACTGATGAGAGAGCTGTTGTAGCTGTGGCAGTAAAACACACCTCTAACTGCCTTGTGGCCAAGAAAGCCAATGGTCTCCTGGGGGGCATTACAAAAAGTGTGGCTGGCAGATCAAGGGAGGATCTTCTCACAGTCTACTCTGTCCTGGTGAGGCCTCACCAGGAGTACTGTGACCAGTTTCAGGCTCCCCAGTTCAAGTGGGACACAGAACTACTGGAGACAATCCAAGAGAGGCCCACAGAGATGATGAGGGGACTGGAGAGGCTGGCAGACCTGGGGCTGTTTAGCCCAGGCTGATGGGGGATGTACCAATGAATATAGGTATCTAAAGGGTGGAGGTTGTGAGGATGGGGCTGGGCTGTTCTCAGTGCTGCTTAGTGACAGGACAAGGGGTAACAGGTACAAAGTAGAACACAGGAAATTTCACTTGAACTTAAGGAGAAACTTCTTTACTTTGAGGATGCTGATGCCCTGGAGCAGGTTTCCCAGAGAGGTTGTGGAGTCTGCTCTGCAGACTTCAAGAACTCACCTGAATACAATCCTATGTAACCTGACCTAGGTGTACCTGTGCTAGCAGGAGGGCAGGACGAGGTGATCTTCAGAGATCCCTTCCAACCCCCACCATTCCATCATATACAAAACATTGACAATCCAGTCATGTATGGAATAACAAGTGAACTAATTCCATCATTGTGGTGGTGTGCCCAGGTTAATTAGCTGATTAGCTCAGTAAACTATTAATTAATTAATAGGAGCTTCATGCTCACCTCATGTTTTCATCTCACTGTAGAGGTCTGGTCTACTTACCATCTCCCAAAGTAGCTCTGGAGAATGCACACAACATTGCACTTCCTAGGAGTCATCCACCTTGTGGGTGCTTGTCAGCCCAGGGAAATCCTGGAAACACTCTAGGTCAGGTTGTTTAGGGCTCTGAGCAACCTGCTCTGATTGAAGATGTTCCTGCTTGCTGCAGGAGGTTAGACTAAATGGCCTTTAAAAGTCCCTTTGAACCCAAACTCTAATATGCTTATATGATTCTACAGTCTACCACACTCAGATCAAAAGCAGGACCACCCTTCAGGAGCCGATTCAGCTCACTGTGAAAAAAAAAAAAGAAACCAAAACAAAAAAACCAAAACCCAACATATCTACTTTTCAGGACACAATCTGTGTTCCCTAAAACACAGGTCAGATTTGAAGATTGAACTCTGCCTCAGATTCATTTCTCATCATGTTGGCGTGAGTTTTTCTCTGGTCCCTTTACTGCAATCAGTCTTTCCCTCTGTTGATCTACCTTATCAATCTGGCACACTCACAGGATATAAATAGTTTTCTGATTAACCCAGCACTGGAATGCTGGTTGTGTCTGCATGAGAGCCTAGCTAGCTCTTGAACTCCAGATGGTGCTTTCCTTAAGCCACCCTCTGTGTGAATATGAAGGGCTTGAAACTTCTACCACACTGGAGCCCAGCCCAGTAGGATCACCTACTGGGGAGGGCAGAGTCCTGGCACTCCCTGGTGTGTCACGTGAAACAGCCCAGCTGCCAGAAATCAAGCCCTGAGCAAACACACACCTTGTGACAATGTGGAGCATCAAACCTGTTAGTCCCATGGACATAGTCAAAGTATTTTGCCACACACAGCTCACTGCAGAGCATGCAAAGTTCATGTGCCTCAAAGTAAACACAGTCTCAACTTCTCCACAGCGTATGAGGTGAACCTCTTGAGGATCAACAAGGCCAAGTGCAAGGTCCTGCACCTGGATTGGGACAAGTGTCATCAATAATACAGGATAGGGAATGATATGATGAAGACCAGCCCTGTAGAAAGGGATTTGGAGGTGCTGGTGGATGAGTAGGTGGACATGAGCCAGCAATGGACAGCTCAGAAAGACAATGATATCCAGGGCTGCACCAAAGATGCATGGTCAGCTGGTCAAGGGAGCTGATTATGCCCCTCTACTCAACTCTGATGAGAGCTCACCTGGAGTATAGTGTCTGGCGCTGGAGTACTCACCGCATGAAGGACACAGACCTGCTAAAGAAGGTCCTGAGGGGGCCCAGGAAGATGATCAGAGGCTGGAGCAACTCTCCTACAAACACAGGCTGAGAGAATTGGGGATGTTCAGCCTGGAGAAGAGAAGACCTCATAGCAGTCTTCCAGTACCTGGAGAGGACCTACAAGAAAGCTGGGGAGAGACTGTTTAGAAGGACTTGTAGCAATAGGATGAGGAGCAACAATTTTAACCTAAATTAGGGTAGATTTAGGTTGGACACTAGGAAGAAGTTCTTTACAGTGAGGGTGGTGGAACATCAGAACAGGTTGCCCAGGGAAGTGGTGGAGGCCCCATCCCTGAAGACATTCAAGGTCAGGCTTGATGGAACTCTGACCTGCTTTGGTTGGAGATGTCCCTGCTTAATGCAGGTTGAACTAGATGACCTTTAGATGTCCTTTCCAACCAGTGCATTCTATGACTCTATGGTTCTATGATATCTATGTGAATATTATCACTGTTATGATATACATGTGAAAGAAGGTTGTAGGTACATAATAAGCCAAAGCTTTATAGGCTATCCTCTGTAAATATTCTTCTGATTGATTCCACAATGTGATTATTAATCCACTCATGAATGGGTAAGAAAAAGAATTTTTTTTTAACTCCTCCTAATGAGGACCATGGATTTTTTAGCTATAGGCCTTATTTCACGCCCGCCCCTCCCTC
>VWZI01000780.1:901335-915881 GCA_013396835.1 Psilopogon haemacephalus | reverse complement strand
GACTTTAGAAACGAATGGAATAAGAAGGATGACACTAATATATGTAGAGTTTTTAAGATCACTTATCACTTTCAATTATGCACCAAAACCAACATAGATGCTTAGAACCGTAGAATCGTTTCAGTTGGAAAAGACTTCTAAGATGATCGAGTCTGTCGACCACTGTTTGTAGCATTGGGTCTGTGGTGGTTTGGCAATTCTCTTCCCCCTATAGTTTTGAAATAACCCAGTCTAGGAATCAGTCAGCTGGAAGTTAAGGAATGAAGCTTTATATTTACAGCAATGCACAATATACAAGCATATATTTGCAATGTATAACAGATATCTACAGATATATACAGTGAAAAAGGTAATACAGAAACACCACAGGCCTCCCAGAGATCAAAATCCCTAAGAGGGGTTTCTAACCATCCCTATCACCTTCCCCCCTTCCCCAGTCTTACCTCACCAGCTATTAACGCAGCAGATAGGCGGAAGGTAGATGGGCCAGGGAGGTTAGCAGCAGGAAAGAAGTTAGTGAAATTATTCAGAATCAGCTACAAAAGGCAGGGACAAAGGAGCCATGCAAGAGGCAGTCACAGCCCAGAGAGGTCTGAAGCAGTCTGACTTATCTATATTTGGGTTGCAACTCTTAAAACTTTTTTTTTCTTTCTTTCTCAGTAAAGCCGTGAGTGGAGTATCATTGTCAGTGCTTTCTTCTCAGCCTATAGTCTAATTTCTAATCCAAATCCTCCAATTAGTTCAAAGCAGCACAGGGTCTCTAGGTGGTGACCATCCTTTGAAGGAGCCCACAGGTCACTATTTCCCTGTTTCCCAACTCCAAGGGAAAATCAGTCTGAGCAAATAATTTCAGCTCAGGTTGTTATTGTTTGTGTAACTGTTGCACTTAGTGGCTTTATCGATTGAACAAACAAACCTAAAATCTATCCAAAATAAAGGGATAAAAAGAAATGCCAGCTTGCTGAAACAGCTGGAGTAAAGAGCTCTGCCAAACTTGAATGGAAGGTCCTGCTTAACAGCCTCTGCTGTCTTTCCAGATTAAACCTTCATCAAGACAGTGTTTGAGGGCTTTTCAGCATCAAGATTTGCATTCCACCTGTAGACCAATGATGAGTGACACTCCTCAAGGGTTGGCTTTGGGACTGATACCATTTAATATCTTTGTTGGTGACATGTACAGTGAGATCAAGTGCAACCTCAGCAAGTTTGGCAGCAACACTGAGTGGTGTGGTGCGGTCGACTTGGCAGAGGGACAGGATGTCTTCCAGAGAGACCTGGACAAGTTTGAAAGGTGAGCCCATGCAAAATTCATGAGGTTTATCAGGGCCAACTGCAAAGTGCTGCACCTCAGTTAAGGTAATTCCCTGCATAAATACAGACTGGAGGATGAGAAGATTGAGAAAAGCCCTGTAGGAAAGGACTTGGAAATATTGGTAGGTAAAAAACTAAATATGAGCCAGTAATGTGCAATTGCATCTCAGAAGCTGTGTCCTGGTTCGCATCTCCAGAAGCATGGGCAAAAGGTTGAGGGATGGGGTCCAGCTTCTCTGCTCCACTCTCATGTGAGCTCATCTGGAGTACTATGTCCAGGCCTGGAGTTCTCAGCACAGGAAAGATGTGGACCTTTTGGAGCAGGTCTGTCCATGAAGATGATCAGGGAAATAGAACCCCTCTGCTGTGAGGACAGGCTGACGGAGTTTGGGTTGTTCAGCATGGAGAAGAAAACTGTCTTGGGAGATCTTAGAGCATCCTTCCAGTACTTAAAGGCATTCTGCAGAAAAGATGGGGAGGGACTCTTCATCAGGGAGTGTAGTAATAGGACAAGAAAATAGTTTTAAAGTGAAAGAGAGTAGATGTAGATTAAATATTAGGAAAAATTTCTTTACTGTAAGGGTGGGGAGAAACTGGAACAGACTGTCTCAAGAAGCTGTGGATGTCCATCCCTGGAAGTGTTCAAAGCCAGGTTGGATGGGGCTTGGAGTAACCTGGTCTAGTGGAAAGTGCCCATGGCAGTAGGGTTGGAACTTGATAATCCCTAAAGTCCCTTCCCAAACCATTCTGTGATTCAGTCCACAGTTTTCACACTCACTATCTCAAGAACTACAAGCAGAGTTCAGAAGAGAAAAACTTCTTTTGCCACAGTAGCCAAGCCTTGCTCAGCCTTAGAAAGAAAGAGATGAATTGCAGATCCTGTATGGTGTTTGCCACACTGACACAGCTATGATAGGGCATCTCAGATGACATTGTCTGCCTGTGTTTAAGCAAACAATTGCCACCCAGGAAGCCCAGCTAGGAGGTTGTATAAGGGAGCAATGCTCTTTCATATGCACAGAAGACGCAGTGGCTCCAGTGAAGCCGGGAGAGTTAATCTAGAGCTGCAAACCGTGGTGCACTGTGATAAAACTTCACTGTTTACAGGCTGGCTTTTGGCAGGCAGTGTGCTTGCTTTTGCAGCCACAACTAAAGAAACACATGTAAATACTGACTTTTATTATGGGGCCTTTTGATGTCTAGGAATAGACCAAGCCTTGCCCAGCATGAAAATCACAGGTGGTGGTGTGGAGCATGCACAATGTTGAGTTTTGCTATCCTGAACATCTCCAAGGATGAAGCTCCCTGGAAGTTAATGTGGTGAGTGGCTGAGATTTCCTTGCATTGAAGCTCATCTTGTTGGGAACTGTCTCAGGAGAGATGAGATCTGTGGTCTTGACAAAGACAATCTCTATAGAGAGAAGAGGAGGTGATTGGAGCAGGTAGAAATGCCATCGCTTCTTGAGGTGAGAAAGGATTCACCCTGCTTGCATCAAAGAGTTAAACTCAGCTATTTCCCTTGCAGAGTGTGCTTTGCAGAGTGTGTTTTGCAGCCTGTGGTTCACGAGTGTGGCACAGGATCACAGAATCGTGTAAAGGGGCCTTTAAGATCATAAACTGTTAACCCACTGTTGTCATTTCACCACTAAGCCATGTCCCTGGGCCCCACATCTACACAGCTTTTCCAGGAACGGTGACTCCAGCACTTCCCTGGGCAGTCTGTTCTGGGATTTCCACTGGCAGCAGAGCTGGTGGGGCACAGCCTCAGTTAACATCTAACTCTTTCTAAGATATTTGACTCTTGCCTGGGCTTTAGTGGTTGCTGTGATGTGCAGTCCTGTTTATCTGATCTGGGACACTTCTGCCCCAGCTCAAGAAAGCCCTAAATAAATCCCCAAACAGGAGACAGTTTGAATACACATTGAGCAGTTACTAAAGCCCAATCAGCTTCAGCAGGATTAGAGCAACTGACATTTAGGACAGGTCTAATTTTTTATTTTTTTTTCCCCTGACTGTGGATAATTTCATAAAATGAAGCCTTAACTGATTGTAAGTCCCAATTAAGAGATCCTCTGTCAGTTTTACATTGTTAAAATTGATTGTTTTCTCACTTGTAAGCAAATCAGAAGGCAGGATTTAATTCTGTGGTTAATTACAGTCTCACATTTTATCATTATCTTTGGTATTCAGGGTAGCAGAGAACCTTGGCTTGACCTGTGCATGGATAAAAGGGTAAATCAGAACATCTTTAGCTATGCATATTGTATCTGATGTTAAGCCCCCTGGTCTCCACCCATACTGCTGAAGAACTTTGATGGAAAATGCAGAGACTTGATGCAGCAAGTTTCCAGAGCCACATGCATCATCGATCAGATATGCCTGGAACACACACATAAACAAAAGGAAATTGGTAAGCTGCAGTTAAACAAGATGGGGATGACTCACTACACAGTGAGTACAACCCACTCACCTCCCCAAACAGCATGAGATATGGCACAGCTGCTTTAGAATTCACCCTCACAGTACTAGTGGCACTGGAGAGGGAAAAGATACTGTAAGTTTTCTAGCCCAGCTGCTCTTGTCAGTGGGGTATTATGTACAAAACATATCCATCAGCCTGAGTTTCTCCTGATAATCTTGCTTCCCGTGAATGCCTGAAGACAGCAGGATCTTGGTGAGGTCAACAGATTTTTTTTTTTTTTTTCTTGAAAACATCAGTCCCCTGTCTTACCTGTGACCAAAAACTTGGATATCTGAGAATAAAATTTTCCAAATGCTCGATGTGGCATCAGAATATTTATTCCTTAGCCAACTACATTCAGCCTAGTTTTTAGGCTCTATCCAGCCCAAGATGAACTAGTATAGAGACTTCACTTCCACCCTACATGAAATTGTGGAGCATGAATGATTGCTCTCTGCTACTCCTAGCCAAAGTACTTCTTTGCTGACCAATATATGTCTGATGCAGCATGCAACACAAATATGAAAAACTGCTCTGCTCTGAAGGCTTTACAATCCAAGACGCAGACAAGGAAAAGAAACCACTGTAAAAACACAGAGGACTGAGTGTAAATAGAGAGATAAGGTAGAGTTTAGGGAGAAGATTGATGTTATAAATGCCAAGGGTCATATTTTCTGTTGAAGCCAATAAAACTTTGTTGAACTCTACTGTACCTCACTGGGGCTTAGCCAAGCCTTGAATATATGAGGAGTGAGTCCAAAGCACAGCAATGTAGCACCTTGGAAGAAAAATCTCTTCTGTCCTTCAGAAAGGTCAGTCCTTTCCCCACAAAATCCCCTTCAGAGTCACCAGGTAATGCAGGAGACATCAGCACAGAGCCCACACACCAGAGAAGCTTAATAAATTCAATACCATTATCTTAAAAGCACTGGAGCCTGATGTTTGTCTTCCTTCAACATATATTATGTCATCTTCTTGGGTAATGCGTAGCTCTCCATGGAAAGCACGTCTTTATATGCCTGACATTTCCTGGATGACTACAGCAGCACCCACAATTTAACAATCCTTTCTGATGAAAAACCCAGTGGTAAACCTCCTGGAAGATTGTTGCAATTCCCAGGCATCAAAGTCATGCTAATATACTTTAACTCCTTTGCTGTTGTGCATCTCTTGATACAGAAAAGAAAAAAAAAAAAAAAAGAGAGAATGGGGAAATTATTGCTTCTGGAATATCATTATGTCATTGGCATTTGCACTGTCAGAACGTGAGAGGAAGCGTGGAGAATCATTGTTGTCAGCCTGGTTAAATCTAACACGATTTGGCCCGCAAATACCCCTGGATTAGAAGAGGCTTTGCCTGTTTTGTATAGTCGGTCTGGCAGGTGTTGGGCATGAAACTATTTTCTGCTTACAGGGAAAGATGAGTTGTCTGGAAAGAAAAAAAAAAGCAAACACCAAAATCATCTGGAAAATTACATTTATGTCAGACAAATTCTTCCCAGACAGAATTAATTCAGGAGAACCAACTGTCATTTCTTATTCCCCCCTAGAAACTGTTTTATTTTTCTTATGCATTGAAAGGACTTAGAACATAACACTTCTCTCTATTAGCAGATGTAATATTTTGCTGACATATAGTAATGATGCTTAATTTGCTTGCACAAATATATCCTGGAGGCAGCAGATATGGAAGAAATGCATCATATGAGGGAATCCAGCAAGCAGTAAAAGCCCCTAACCATGATATTCAGCAGCTCAACCAAGAAGCCTGAACTGCAGCAGACAATAAACCTTTAAGATCTGATTCATCATAAAAAGAGATGGAGGAAGATCTTGCTTGGACTTTTCCTCTGCAAGAGATTATGGATCTGAGTAAAAGAACAAAGGATAAAACAAAGCTGTTCTGATTTTGTTTTTTTCTTCTTCTTCCTGCAAGAAGGTTTTGGAGTAGCAGGTTTAAATTGGAAACACGGGATATCCCAGCTGAACAAACAGAAGGAAAATCAATAGCCTTACAAAGGCTGTTCATTGATTGTCAAAAAATACCCACAGGGGGCTGCAGAAACCCAGCCTCCACTGGCATGCCAGTGACATTGGGCAGTTTGGTGTGTGAGACAGTCAGCACAAGGCAGGGTCCTCCAAACAGGCAGCTACCTTCATGCTACTCACTCAGAAAAGCCCTAATTGAAGTTGTGCTTTTGAAAACAAACAGATTTCTCAGAAGTGTGATAAGCAGTCAGCAAGTTTCAGACTCAGATGGTTTCACAGAATCATAGAATCATTTTGGTTGGAAAAGACCTTTCAGATCAGGGTCCAACTGCTAAACCAGCAATGCCAGGTCACCTCTAAGCCACGTCCTTCAGTACCACAGTGCCTTTAAATCCCTCCAAGGATGGTGAATGCACCACTTCCCTGGGCAGCCTGTTCCAGGGCTGAAAAACTGTTTCAGGGAAGGAATTTTTCCTAATGTTCAATTGAACACACACACATCCCTCACCTCCTCCCCTCTCCGGGTCATTTAATCTTGTTTTGTTGACAGTTATTTGGGAGAAAAGACCAATCCACACCTCATTAGAGCATCTTTTCAGGAGTTGTATAGAGCTAAGAGATCTCTCCTCATCCTCCTCCAGAATGAACAGCTGCAATTGCCTCAGCTGCTCCTCACAAGATTCATGCTCTAGACCCTCCACCAGCATTGTTGCCCTTCTTTCTGAGCTGTTTAGGGCAAGAGGAAACTCTATTCCCCCTCTCCCTATTTTGCGGTGCCCAAGCCCTAGGCTTCAGTAGGACCCTGTGTCCTCTGCCGTTTGTCTGAGCAGTGCTTGCAGGCAGCGTAGTGCTGCTGGGGAAAAGCCAGAACGACCCAGGCACGGAACACAGCAGGCCAGATGCCAGCCAAGCCTGCTGCTCATGTGCAGCAATTGACTTCAAGACGGCTGAAGAGACCAAGGCCGTCGTCTGCTGAGATGAAAGAGCTCCCTCTCTGCATGCAAAAGAGGTGAATGGAGGTAGGCTGAGTTCGCTGTTCATTTTGGAAGTGGATAACAGTAAAAATAAAAATGCCACAGGAGCTCCTCTGACAGATAAATCCCAGGGAGTGCCCTGGTGTATATTCAGTGCTTTAGGAGACCACCTTGTTTTCTGCAACAACCTGAAAGCAAATTGGAGAGAGAGAAGTTTTGGGCTCATCTCCCAAGTAACAAGTCACAGGAGATGAGAAAACAGCCTCAGGTTTTGCCAGGAGAGGTTTAGGGTGGATATTAGGAAAACCTTTCTTTCTCAAAAGGCTTGTCAAGCTCTGAGACAGGCTGCCCAGGGCAGTAGTGGAGTCATCATCCTTTGAGGGATTTGAAAGCCGTGTAGATGTGGTACTGAGGGGACATAGTATAGTGGTGACCTGGAAATGGTGGGTTAATGATTGGATTTGATGAAAAAACTCTATGGTTATATGATTCTGTGATGTCAGCTGGACCTTCCCTCATGCTGATGCTGGACTTAGGAAAGAGAAAAGGATAACTCAACCCAGCAGGTGTAAAAAAAGTAGGAAAGCAACCTAAAGCACAGCCAAAAATGCTCTGCTGAGCACTGACTCTCACACTCCACCTCCTTCACAGGGTCTGGCCAGCCACAGATCTACCTTGCTGCCCCCCAGGGCTCTTCCAGACCCCTCAGGACTCCAGCACTCCCAGTGCACAAATAAGCTGGGGCTACCATTCTGGTCTTCATTAAAAACATGAAGGCAATGATCAACGCTCTTTTGAAATGTGACAGTTCAGACTTCTCAGCTGAGAAGTGATTTCAGGCTCCCAGTAAACCCAGGCACAGCAAGTCTAAGAGGAGATTTTTTTTCTACACCTGGTAAAGCCAGGAGTAGATGAAAGCTGGGATCCTGGAGGAGCAGCACAAGCAAACAGCTTGGGAAGAGTCCTGAGTCTATTATTCACTGTGTATTGCACCTGTCAGTTTACATCACGGCTGACAACCTTCATTTACAACATAAAACATTTATCCCAGAAATTGGTTACTGTGTAGACAGTCAGCTTGGAAGGTCTTAAACTCAGTTGATGATATTAGCCGCAGAGGTTCTCATCACTCAGTTAGAAACTGTTTGAGGCTCGATCCAAGGACACCACTCTCTGTGCAGATCAGCTCTGTGATACAGTTGACTAGGCTGTGTAAAATGTTCCATTTCCTGTCCCCTCCACAAAAATGTCAACAGTGTCACATTTTCTAATAACAAGGTGCAGACTTTATCTCAGTCTCCAGACTGTTCTGCGCTAGCCCAAGCTTTCCACATGTATGATCTCTCTTGTGTCAATCAATAAGTTTGTTGCCCTACTTGGAGTGGATTTTTCTTCCAGACTCTTCTTTATGATAACAAAATGCTTCTTCATGGTGTTTGTGACCTGGAAGGAAAACTACCTCCCCTGGACATATTGTTGTTGGAGCGTGTCCAGGGAAGGGCACCAAAGGTGGTGAAGGGACTGGAGAACAGGTCTTATGATGAGCAGCTGAAGGAACTGGAATTGTTTAGTCTGGAGGAGGTTGAGGGGGACATCACTGCTCTCTACAATCCCTGAAAGGAGGTTGCAGCAGGTGGGGGTCAGTCTCTTCTCCCTAGTATCATCTGATAGAATAAGAGGAAATGGCTTCAAGTTGGACCAGGGGAGGTTTAGATTGGCTATTAGGAAAAATATGTTTACGTAAAGAGTAAACAGGCAACCAAGGGAGGTGGTAGAGTCACTATCCTTGGAGGTGTAGACATGGTACTGTGGAACATGATTAAGTGGCCATGGCATCGTTGTCTTGATAGTTGGACTCAATGACCTTAGAGGTCTTCTGCAACTGAAATATTTCCACAACTTTATGAAATGTGGTTGTAGCGATGCTAAAGTGTTCTGCATATCAGCTTTCTGGTCACACAGCACTGCCATTACTGTCACTCTTTTTTTGCTCTGCAATTCTCTAAGGAAGAGGTGGAGAAGGAGAGGCAGGCACCAAGTTTCCTCTGTGCCTTTCAAACATCGTGTACCCCGGAGTGATTTTACCATGTTCCCAGTGTAAATAGTGCTGGTTTAATAATGCATGGGTTTCTACTCACCTTAATCCATCCTAGTCCCAGCAAACTGCCATTTTGAGTTCAGAGAACATTCTTGTTTGTTTATTTGCAAAGAAACATTTTCTTTATTCTTCCTGAGCCCAAAGAGTTTACATTTTTTTTTCTGCCTAAACATAAATAAGAAGTTTGTTTCTTACATAATTTTTAAGAAAACTGTTTTATCCAAGCACTTCATGAGTGAATGGTCCCCTGTGTATATGTAATCGTAATTGCAAAGCTTATTTTGCTGCTCCCAGTGGCATTGATTGTGTGAAAATAAATGTTGAGTACTATGAAGCAATTAATCCTCAAGTCTCTTGGGAGTTTGGTAGGTAATTATTGCTATTCTTATCTTCCGGACTGAGGTGAGCAACAGGAACTGGAAAACTTCTCCTTGCTCCTGAGACCAAGAACAATATTGCAGTCTGCTTTTATCAAGAAGATCCTTTTAATTGAAATATTCCACTCATGCTCTTCAGTTGTTTCATGTTAGAATAGAATAGAATAGAATAGAATAGAATAGAATAGAATAGAATAGAATAGAATAGAATAGAATAGAATAGAATAGAATAGAATAGAATAGAATAGAATAGAATAGAATAGAATAGAATAAATCCAGGTTGGAAGAGACCTCCAAGATCACCCAGTCCAACCTATCACCCAGCCCTATCCAATGGCTTTTCTTGAACACCTCCAGGGATGGTGACTCCACCACCTCCCTGGGCAGCCCATTCCCAAGCCAATCACTCTTTCTGTCAAGAACTTCTTCCTAATATCCAGCCTACAGCACAACTTGAGACTGTGTCCCCTTGTTCTGTTGCTGGCTGCTCCAATGTTCTCCTCTGTTGCTCTGATGTTCTGTTGTTGTCCTCTGATGTTCCTACTTTTGCTATTCTCATAGCTTTATGAGGAGATGTCATTGGATGGGTGATGTCGTTGGACGGGTGGAGGTGTCTAGGAGAACTCCACTGTGTAACTGTTGGGAACAGTTGAGGACAGAAATGGGAAAAGGTCTGAGCATACAGCACTGCTGGGTGGTGATCAGCTTTAGATTTCTCCTAGGGCCACACTATCATCTCCACAGAAGGGCACCCCACAATGAACTATGCAGCAGTTCAGCATGTCAAGCAGGTAGGTAGCTCAGAACTCACAGGATGTTAGGGGTTGGAAGGGACTCAAGGAGATCATTGAGTCCAACCCCGGACTGAACTTTAGAGACATAGCTAGGAGATGAACAGGAACCTGCATCCAGGTGCACTGGTATTAACATGAAAATTAAAGGTGGCACCAGGGAGTGGGGGCTGCACTGACCTGCTGCATGACCTTGGGGAATTGACTTGTTTTCCCTGTGTAGAATCACGGAATCATAGAAATATTTTGGTTGAAAAAGACCTCTAAGATCAAACCATCAAACCAACATCGCTCTTCTGAATCTCAGAATAAGCAAAGTCACTGAACTCCTTCAGTGGGATTCAGCTCCAAATCCAGACACTTGAATCTCCATGTTGATCCTCATCTATCTAAAGTCCCACAGCCATCAGGAGAGAGATGTGGACAAACCAGATTGTCTTGCACAGATGTTTGGTTTGCTGAATATTTCTTGAGGTTTCATTGACCTAGAGAAGGAATTCCATGGGAAGAGCTGGAATAAACATAATTTTAGAAATTATTCTAAACATTTTACATCCTTTAGTGATTGATTTCTGCCCAGGGAAGTGGTGGAGTCATCATCCCTAGAGGGATTCACAGGACATGTCAATGTGGTGGTGAGGAACATGGTTTAGTGCCAAACTGGCAGTGTTGGGTTAAAGGTCGTGCTTAATGATCATAAAAGATATCCTCCAACCTAAACAATTCCATGATAAAACACAGGAAACAACCAATGGTTTATGGCATGTTTTGCAAATGATGAAGTCCCCTGTGTGGATGTAATTGTTGTGTTTGCAAAACAGCCCAGTGAATGTTATCATGCCTCTAATCCCCCTGTAAGTAATACACAGAAATATACCTCGCAGTCTGTTTATGGAAATGTGATGCTATTACTTTATTTAAATAAAGTCACAAAGTGGAAAGCAGAACAGATGCACTGCGTTGGGTTTGGAGAGAAAGCTAAATGGGGAACATAACCCCAAGGGCACAGAGCAGCAAACCCAATCCAGCCTTCAGCAAATTTCTGCATGAATCAGCTCTCAAATATTGTCTTTCTAGACACTACCACTAATAGTCTTTGTATTTCTAATTGCTAGGGCAGAGAGAAAATTATCAGACAGGAGACAACTCTGTTGCTTTTATTTACCTTTGCTATTATCTTCCACCAAAGTTTCTGACATTCGCATGAGATTTTCCCAAGCAATACCCAGAAAGATAAGCCATGGTACAATGCATTCCTCACCTCTGATCTTAATTAATTTTAATGAAGAGAATTAAATCATGGTAATGAGAATAGGCAACTACAGAAAAAAATCATATAATTGTTTCAGTTGGAAGAGACCTTTAAGATCATTGAGTCCAGCCTTGGACCTAAGAGCACCATGGCCATTGAACCATGTCCTAAAGTGCCATGTACACACATTTCTTGAACACCTCCAGGGATGGTGACTCCATCACCTCCCTGGATAGCCTGTTCCCATGCCTGACCACTCTTTCCATTTTCCTAATATCCAACCTACACCTCCTCTAGCACTATTTCAGCCCATTTTCTTCTATCACATGGTACTAGGGAGAATAAACTGAACTGAACCTCACTACAACCTGCCCAGGACAGTGATAATTGATGTAAATGTGCTGCTGCTGATGGGAAGTGGAACTGGATCAAGACTTTCTTAAATTGCTCATGACTGAGATGACAAGAAACACCTCCTAATCTGCTGCATCCATTTAACAGCTGAAAGGCTCTTTAACACCAAGCAGTGACTACCTTCTCAACCTCACATCATAGTCCTGTAGCACAGTGAAAAGAGGGCAAAAGGGATGACAAAAGCATGGCCCAGGCATCAGGCTAACGCCCTGCAAAAGAGTGACTGATACAAATTCCTAGGTGACATGTAGAAAGGAATGCCTGTTCACTGGCATTGGAAGATTTGAGGGCATGGGATGAATCGAGGAGGAGGTGGGTTCAAACCAAACACCAAGGCTGCTCCTGGCACTGTGGAGTTCAGTTGATACCTACCAGGAGATCAAACTGTCTGGACCTCCATCCAGTGCAGCCCACAGGGGAAAATATTCCAATAGTTCTAAGTTTTCCTGTAAATTTGGGAGTTTTCCTGTAAAAATGGGAATTTTCCCATAATGCCTTCTGTCAAGTAGCTGAGACTTTTTTTCTTGTAAAATCAGTCACAAGACACAAAACCTTCAGATCCACTCTCTGCAAAGAGACTAAAGAGCAACGTCTGCCAGTACCTTCGCCTCTGCCCTCAAGGGGAATCTGTCTTTAACAGACACTTGAAAGCATTCAGGCTGCATGAATAAATTAAATCAGCAAACACAACTGGCTATTAATAGCATCGAGGGGCAGTGACCAGCTAATAGGCCATTCCCTGTCATTTTACTATCCCAGATAAGCTTTATATAGCTTCATGATGTGTTCAAATTGTTGTACAACTAATTGATGTAATTAACATCTTGTCCCTCTTTTTGCACTGGCAATTATAAGCCATGGCAGGCTGCTGGTGAGAAACAGGATACAGGGATGAGGTTTTTCATAGCAAATGCAAAAGATCTGGGTTGGCCTGCTGGAAGGAGGCTCCAAGGAGAAGGACCTGAAAGTACTGGTGGGCAACAAGTTCACCATTAGCCAGCAATGTATGTTTTGTGGCTAGAAAAGCCAGTAGTGTCCTGGGGTGGATGAAGAAGGTGGGGACTAGCAAGTTGAGGGAGGTTCTCTTCTCCCCTCTCCTCTGCCCTGGTGATACCACACCTAGAGTATTCTGTGCAGTTCTGGGTTTCCCAGTTCAAGAAGGAACTACTGAAGACATTCTAGTGAAGAGAGAGACAACTACTGGAGTGAGTCCAGTGGAGGCTGCAAACATTCTGAGGGGCCTGGAGCATCTCTGTGAGAAGGAAACACTGAGAGACCTGTGGCTCTTTAGCCTGGAGAAGAGCAGTATAAAAGAGGATCTTCTTAATGCTAAGCAAGAGCTAAAGCGTAATTGTGAAGAGGATGAGGCCAACCTCTTCACTGGTGCCCATCAATGGGACAAGGGCAATGGGTACAAACATGAACCCAGGAAATTTCACCCTAACACAAGAAAAATACTTCTTTCCTTTGAGGATAACAGAGCCCTGGACAAAGCTGCCCAAATAGGTTGTAGGTTCTTCTCTGGAGAGTTTAAAAAACTGTTTGGACATTGTAATCCTCAACAACCTGCTTTCACCCTGCTTTAAACAAGGGAGTTGGACCAGATGATCCCCAGACATTGCTTCCAGCCCCCTCCATGCTGGGATTCTGTAACCCTCTTGTTTCTCATCCTTTGCGCGTTATCTTTTAAAAGTGAATGGTTTGTTCCTTTGTTAACAAGACCCAGACACTGGATATAACTTTAGAAATTTTACTGTTAAGCCCTTTCCCTAAAAATGAGCAGGTTTCCTGGTCACGTCAGGAAGCTGAACAGCCTGGAATTAGGGAGCTGTCTCCAGGGCCTCCCAAAAAGAGGGATTGTCATTTTCCCTCCTCAACAGGTGGTTTTAAAGACAACAAATCTGTCTCTCTGTCTGAACTTAAAAAAATCTAGCAGGACTAGGCAGAAATGAACCAAAAGGAAGACATTATTTTTCATATTGTTACCTTTATTTATGAAACTTGTTTGGATTTTCACACTATAGCAACTGTCTTTATCTCTGGTTTCTCTTGAGTGGAACGGAACCTTGGCTTTAATATTAAATTAAATGTTCCATATTGTGCTGGAGAGGGGAGAGGCTTCCAAGTTTGCATTTTAAAAAATTGCAGGTAAATCTGGTCTTGAGCTGTTCTTCCAAAATAAGAAATCCAGAAGTATCACCTGCACCTTGCAACTCTTGCTCTTGTGCCATTATCTCTCTTTTTTTTCTGGGGAAAAAAAGAGAGAACATATGGGTTGGCTGAATAAGGTTGGGATTTGCAGACTTTGGCTATTTCAGAGGAAGCCACATCCTTGGGGAATGGGAAGGCATTTCTCTGGAAGCCTTTGCCTTAACCATCCATTCCTCCCCAATCCCAGCAGTGCTGGGTTGCTTTCCCAAGCATGAGTCAACCCAACTATAGAGCTCATGGCAATGCTGTGCCATTTCCTATGTCTCTAACTACTACTCATTTGCCATCATTCTCAGCATCTCTCTGGACTGAATCCAACAGGGAGCCACAGGCTCTGTGAAAAAGTGAGATACTTTTGCCTAGCATGCTGTAGTGCTGCATGCTTCCTGCTCTGGAGCTGCAGGAACCCCACATTGGCAGCATCAGCCAGAGGATGAAAATGGAAAACAAAGCTTTGCTGTTTTCCACAGCAGTTTCTTTACAGCACATTGCAATGACCTAAACTCTAAAGGAACAAGAGAGAGAGAAAAAGCAGTGAAGGGAGTAAAAATGAAAAGAAAGAAAAAAAGGAAAATGCAAAAGAAGGAAGCACAAAAGGGAGGGGTAGAGTGAAAAGGTATGTAGAATGGGCAAGTGGTAAAAATGAAAAATTATGAAAATGTGGGAAA
>VWZI01000780.1:874089-900971 GCA_013396835.1 Psilopogon haemacephalus | reverse complement strand
AAAGGGAGTAGGAAAAAATGAGGGGGGTGAAAAGAGTGAAATAATAAGGAAGACGCAAAAGAAGAGAAAATTAATAAAGAGGAATAAAAGAAGGGGTAGGAAAACGGAGGAGGAAGAAAACGAGTGAAGTAAGAGCGAAGAAGCGGGAAAAAGGCGAAGAAGCCGAGGGACAGCCCGCAAAGTGCAGCGGGCACCTGGGGCGGGGATGGGGGACGGGAGGAGGCGGTGCCGTCCCGCCCCGTGCAGGGAGGCGGCCGGGGGCGGTGCGGCGGGCTCCGGCGGTGCGGGCTCCGGCGGTGCGGGAGCGGCAGCGGCGAGCGCAAAGGTGCTGCCTCTCTCTCTGGATGCGCTCAGGCCGGTGCCGGGAGTGGAACGAAGCGCTGCCCGCGGCCGCCCCGCCGGGACTGTGCGCTGCGGGGTGTCCCTCGGTCCAGCATGGAGTACTCAGTCCTGGGCATCCTGGTGCCGCTGCTCGGCTGGTTGCTCTCCGCGGTGAGTCCTCCCGGAGCTCGACTCCCGGCTCTTTCCCGACGCCTGCTCGAGGTTTATCGGTTTAGCCTCCGGCAAACTTTGGGCAACTTTGCAGGCGCGGTTGGTTTAGGGCAAGTGTATCTGTGGTGGATTTCCTTCCGCCCTCCCCTCAAGATGAACTAGAAAACAGCAGTGCCTTAGTTTTCGTTTTGGTCAAGGTGCGTTCCTTGTTCGGGACTGAGAGGTTCTCCCGAGCTAAAGGAATTCGCCCCGCGGTTTCAATGGTTTATTTCAGGCTCTCGAGTCCGTTGCCATTCAGGTTTGCAGCCTGACTTTCGGTTTGCTTTGGAATCTCTTCAGGAGTTTGATCGTTTCGTGCAAAGATCCCTCCCAAACCTGAGGATAACAGGATGAAATTCCTAGAGGTGATGTAGCTGGGGCTGAGGGGCTCTCGGGTGGGACCTTCCTCTGATTGAACAACTACCCGTGAGAAGTTGAGCAAAGAACTGTCCACTGACACTAGGACCTCACGTGAACGCCCTCTTTGAGGAAACAGCAGAAGCTGGGAGCAAAGGATGTCTGCGTGGGGGAGTGCTGGCTTCTGTGTCCCTTCTCCTTAGAATTTCCAGGCTCGCAGGTCCGGGACTGGGGCAGGGCTATTTCCTCCCCCGCCGCGGCTGGCTCACAGCACTGCGCAGAGGTGGGGAACGGGATCGTTTGTGCTGAGGATGTGTGGCTCTGTACACACGTGCGTGTGTGTGGAGTTTGTGCTGGGGATGTGTGTCTGTGCACACACGTGTGTGTGTGTGTGGAGTTTGTGCTGGGGATGTGTGTCTGTGCACACAGGTGTGTGTGTGTGGAGTTTGTGCTGGGGATGTGTCTGCATGCACGTGTGTGTGGAGTTTGTGCTGGGGATGTGTGTCTGTGCACACAGGTGTGTGTGTGTGGAGTTTGTGCTGGGGATGTGTCTGCATGCACGTGTGTGTGGAGTTTGTGCTGGGGATGTGTGTCTGTGCACACAGGTGTGTGTGTGTGGAGTTTGTGCTGGGGATGTGTCTGCATGCACGTGTGTGTGGAGTTTGTGCTGGGGATGTGTGTCTGTGCACACAGGTGTGTGTGTGTGGAGTTTGTGCTGGGGATGTGTCTGCATGCACGTGTGTGTGGAGTTTGTGCTGGGGATGTGTGTCTGTGCACACAGGTGTGTGTGTGTGGAGTTTGTGCTGGGGATGTGTCTGCATGCACGTGTGTGTGGAGTTTGTGCTGGGGATGTGTGTCTGTGCACACAGGTGTGTGTGTGTGGAGTTTGTGCTGGGGATGTGTCTGCATGCACGTGTGTGTGGAGTTTGTGCTGGGGATGTGTGTCTGTGCACACAGGTGTGTGTGTGTGGAGTTTGTGCTGGGGATGTGTCTGCATGCACGTGTGTGTGGAGTTTGTGCTGGGGATGTGTGTCTGTGCACACAGGTGTGTGTGTGTGGAGTTTGTGCTGGGGATGTGTCTGCATGCACGTGTGTGTGGAGTTTGTGCTGGGGATGTGTGTCTGTGCACACAGGTGTGTGTGTGTGGAGTTTGTGCTGGGGATGTGTCTGCATGCACGTGTGTGTGGAGTTTGTGCTGGGGATGTGTGTCTGTGCACACAGGTGTGTGTGTGTGGAGTTTGTGCTGGGGATGTGTCTGCATGCACGTGTGTGTGGAGTTTGTGCTGGGGATGTGTGTCTGTGCACACAGGTGTGTGTGTGTGGAGTTTGTGCTGGGGATGTGTCTGCATGCACGTGTGTGTGGAGTTTGTGCTGGGGATGTGTGTCTGTGCACACAGGTGTGTGTGTGTGGAGTTTGTGCTGGGGATGTGTCTGCATGCACGTGTGTGTGGAGTTTGTGCTGGGGATGTGTGTCTGTGCACACAGGTGTGTGTGTGTGGAGTTTGTGCTGGGGATGTGTCTGCATGCACGTGTGTGTGGAGTTTGTGCTGGGGATGTGTGTCTGTGCACACAGGTGTGTGTGTGTGGAGTTTGTGCTGGGGATGTGTCTGCATGCACGTGTGTGTGGAGTTTGTGCTGGGGATGTGTGTCTGTGCACACAGGTGTGTGTGTGTGGAGTTTGTGCTGGGGATGTGTCTGTGCACACACACGTGCATGTGGAAGCTTCCCTGCCGAACAGAGAGCACAGAAAGAGGCTTCTGCACAAATTGCTGGAGCTCTGTTCTCGCAGCTCGTTTCCTTGCAGTGATCTCTCTCATGAGACCATTTTTAGTCGTCAGGCTGAGGTGGGGGGAAAAATAGGTTCTGACTCTGGTTGAGTTTGCCTCTTGCTTCTAATCTTCTCCCACGCTTGTTTTCACTCCGTAAAAGGTGAGGTTGCCTCACCAGTATCCTGTTGGGTTGGGTGGTGTTGCCCACTGGAACTAGGTTGTGCCACTGATACTTGGTGGCAGGTTGCTTCTGTTTCCTCTGCTCTGCTGGTGACAGTGACTCGCTTGGAGATGATCTCCAGCAAGCAGTCAGACCAGCTAAGCTGAGCCTCAGAGGGTGGAGTGTAACCCAGATTTGTCACTGCATCACTTGTCTCTCCTTTCTTCTCCCCCTGTCCCTTAAGAAATCAGACAAATAGACTGATTTCAGAATTTTTTTGGCTGTCATCTTGAGCCATCCAGCCATCTACATTGCCAAAGACTTTCTTTGAGGAGGCAGAGGCTGGGGAAATGGATTAAAATATTTTTTTTAATATGACCAGGCAATTAGTTACTGGAATTCTAGAGATTTCGCTTAGGAAAAATCCAAAATAGCTCATGTCTAGAACTGGTGCTAGGGAAATGAGAAAGGGGCAGAACTCCCATGAGCAGCTGGAGCTGCTCCAACTCCTGCTTCCACTGAAACTCATGGCAAAAATCCCATTTCTTTAAACATCCTTGGCATGAAAGGGTCCTCTGGGGCCAAATCCTGTGGAGTTAAGTCATATAGTCTGCTGAAGTTCAACAAGCAGGTGGTGGCAGGATTGGTCCCATCTGCTGGCTCTCTTCGGTTGGTCGTTGCTGTCAATAAGTACAACTCCTAAAGCTTTGGGAGGATGGCAAGGCACAGCCTGGGTGAAATCTTGTACCGGCTCCTTTTCAACCCTTTTATGATCTTGTTGTTGCCTCCTTTATCTCACTTCCTTGCCCTTGGTTTAGTGGAACTGTTGGTTGCTTTCTCATTCTTTCAGTGTGTTAATGTTCCTGAGACCTGGTTCATACCAGTGGGTTACAGAGATTCGCCGCTTCTTATCAGCCCTCATCTGCAAGGTGACTGACACTGAAGTGCCTCAGTGCCAGAGAAAATCCCTGTTGCTTTTGTTTCTTGGCTTAAACCTGGGGCTTGCTCTTCATTTTCATAACTCTGTGATGTATAAACCTGGCGCTGGCACCCACGATGGCTCAGCAGAAAATTTTTTTTGTCCTCATAATTTATTGTGATAATTTTTATTGGTATGTCCTTGGTGATGGGGGAAGAGGGAAACCACACACAACTCTGGATGAGAGCGATTGGTGGATGGGGAAATTCAGTGCTATAAAGCTGTTGTGGTCATGTGATTTCTGATTGCTGTTATAAACTTTCACCTCGGCCTCTCATGATCTGCAAGCATGGAAAAAAGGAAATTCGGCAAATCTCATTTGGTGTAGTTCATCACACTATGCCTGCCAGAGACCTGCCTCCCACAGCGGTCAGCTTTTGACATTGGGAAGTGCTAAAGGCAGTGGTGGAGGCATGGGGTAAATGCAGGTTAATTCCTAGTGGGCCAGTTTAGCTTTTTGGGGGTGTAACTGAGACTATGTGGTCAGGAGTGCTACAGCTTGGACTACTACATTTTCCGGAGTGGGTCTAGTAAATGAAATGTGGATAATTTGAAGCAGTTGGTGAATTCCACATGCCTTCAGATTGCAGACTTGTTGAATTAGCCAAGTCTGTCCAGCTGGTGTAATTTGTGCTTTTCTTCAGAGTTTTATTCTGCTCCAGTCGTGAAGTAGATGCATGATGGATAGGAATAAAAAAAAACTTGCCTCTGATCCTTCAGCAGTCTGAGTTTAAATGCTGGAAACAGGGTCGCTGTGAAGAACAAAATCAGATAAATATAAGCTCATGGGACAACCACTTCAACCCTATCTGTGTCTCTTTCATCCTGTCATTGACCGAGAAGTTAGATAAATACATTTAAACCCAAATAATCAATGTCTTTGGCAAAGGAGCTACATACTCACTAGAATCCTCTAACCTGGTTCCTGCGTCCCACACCAAGATCCTTTTGCAACGGCAACTTGTGTTTAACAAAGGCCTTACCCCAAAATGTCAGCGTGGTGTTTGGGGTAGGATTTATTTAATTTAGAGATGCATAAATGCATGACTGACTTTATTTAAAGGTATCCTGGAAAACCAGTTTTCCAAGCCTATATCTGGGTTGCTCAGAAATTTTCATTGCATCTCTATAATGCTGGAAGTTTTCAGGGGACATATTTCAGTAGCACACATACTTAATAAGCTCTTGTTTAGGGTGTAGCAAGGCAAAAGAGGAAAAAAGTCAAAACTGGTGAAGCCAAAGGGAAAAAAAATATTATACTATGGAGTATTTAAGATTAGTTTCCAGCAGCATGTTGCTCCAGACCTGCAGTGTGTCAGCAGAAGAATTCACATCCTTAAATATCAAACCCTCCCCACAGCCAAGAGGTCTGAGTTTTCAGCAGGAAAACTAGGGAGAACCATCCAGGAGGGGAACTGTAGTGTATCATGTATGGAAATGAGGCTGCATCTGGAGCACTGGGTCCAGTTCTGGGTTCTCTAGTTGAAGAGAGACAGGGAGATGTTGGAGAGAGTCCAGCGGAGCCTACAAAGATGCTGAGGGGACTGGAACATCTCTGTGAAGAGGAAAAGCTGAGAGACCTGTGACTATATAGCCTGGAGAAGAGCAGAAGAGGGGATCTTCTCAATGCTCAGCCGAAGCTAAGGGCTAGGGGACGAGGACCAGACTCTTGTCACTGGTGCCCAGTGTGCTGGTTTGAGGCTAATTGGAATATTTTAATGAGAAAAATTAGATTACAGGCTGTGAAAAGAAAACAGTGGTGATTTCCACTCTTAGGTTTACTGAGATGTATAAAAACAAGGACACAAACATAGATAAGACAGTGTCACTTTCTGAGGAGTCTGAGCTCTCTCTTTCCTTGCCTTCTATCTGGATCTGTGTAAGCCAACTAATCAATTCTGCTTCTAACTCCCCTTGCTGAGCTCTCTGATTTACCTTGCACATAAGGCGGATTCTGGGATAAGACTGGGAGGTGGGGAGAAGGTGGAATGGTGGTTGGGAACACCTCTTGGGGACTCTGATCTCTGGGAGGGGGTATTGTGTTTCTATATTACCTTTAACTTGTATATTTCTGTATACAGCTGTAAATATTTGTGATATCTTGTGAAAATCTGCTTGTCTCTTGTGCTAAGCTCTGAATATAAAGCTTCATTCCTTAACTTCCATCCATCTGGGTGAATTCAAGCGTGTGGGCGGGGAGGTAATTCCCAAACCATAGATTTGGGTGATAGAACAAAGGGGCAATGGGCACAAACTGGAACCCACAGGCTCCACTGGAACATGAGGAGAAACTTCTTTGCAGCGAGGATGCTGGAGCCCCAGAGCAGGCTGCCCGGAGAGGCTGAGGAGTGTCTTTCTCTGGAGAGATTCCAAACTCGCCTTGACATTGTAATCCTGGGCAGCCTGCTATGGCTGACTCTGCTTTAGCAGGGGGTTTGGATTAGATAATCTTGAGAGGTCACCTCTGACCCTCACCATGCTGGGATTCTATTCTATGATTATGAGACCAAAGGGTGTTTTTTGGGGAGAGGCACAGTTGCTGAATGTTCTGCATCAGGAGGCAGCTGAAACCCTGGAGAGAGAAAACTGCCTGACTTGTGAATTTGGAGGTGCATGTCCCCGTTATTCCATTTCCCCCCCCTTTTTTGTAACAGTGCTTTAAAAGCTCTCTGTTTCGTGCTGCTTTGTGTTGTACTATCAGCAGCAATGTGACAGCCAGAGGGCTGCACCAGATAAAAATGCAAATTCTGGTGCACTGTGTTTTGTGCAAAGTCCATCCAGTGCTGACTTGAAAGGCTGCCGTGACATTTTGTTCTTGTTTTTGTTGTTTCGTGCTGACATGACTTTGCTGGGTGGTTATTTGTCTCTCTCTTCTCACTTGAATATCTGAGGAGGGGGTCACAGTAGTTGGTGGATGAGAAGCAGGAAAGGTGCTCTGCACATTTTGCAAATGGGCAGCTGGGACGCAAGTCAGTGATGGGTCCTGTGTCATGAAGAGAGGTGTTTCAGCTCTCTTCAGGCACCAGTTGTGAGGGTGCCTTGGAAAAGGCAAAGATGAGGGATGTCTGATGTATTTTAGGGAGGAAATAAAGCAAAAGATGGCCTTTCCCCTTTATCAGATGGTCTCCAGCAGAAACAGATGGAAAGATTAGTATGGGCTTTTTAGTCTGGAGAAGACTGAGAGGAAATTTAATAAATGTTTATAAATATCTGAGAGATCTGTGTCAGGATAGGGGGGAACAGGCTCTGCTCACTTGCTCCCTGTGATGAGACAAGGAGCAATAGATGTAAGCTGCAGCACAGGAGGTTCCATGTCAACACAAGGGAGAACTTCTTTACTGTAAGGGTCACAGAACACTGGAACAGGCTCCCCAGAGGAGTTGTGGAGTCTCCTTCTCTGGAGACTTTCAAGGCCTGTCTAGATGTGTTCCTGTGTGACCTGAGCTAGATTGTATAGCCCTGCTCTGGCAGGGGGGTTGGACTCAATGATCTCTTTGGGTCCCTTCCAACCCCTAACATCCTGAGATCCTGTATGTCACAGAATTGGAGGCTTTAGAAGGGACTGCTGGACACCATCTAGTCCAATCTCCCTGCTAAAACAGAGTCACTTCCACCAGCTTGCCCAGGATCATAGTGCCCAGGTGGATTTTTAATCTCTCCAGAGAAGGAGGCACCACAATCTCTCTGGGCAGCCTGGGCCAGGGCTCCAGCACCCTCAAAGTAAAGAAGCTTTTCCTCACATTCAGATGGCACCTCCTGTGTTCCAGATTGTGCCCATTGCTCCTTGGCATGTTGCTGAGCACCACAAGAGTGTAACCTCATCTTCCTGTGCCTTGCCCTATAGCTTTTTATCACCATTGGAAGGATTCCTTCTTAGTCTGCTCTTCTCTGGGTTAAACAGCTTCAGGTCTCTCTGTTCCTTGGTGAGATGTTTCAGTTTCCTCATCATCTTTGGACCCTCCACTGGACTCACCAGAAGTTTCTCGTGGAAATCAGTCTCCCACTTGCCACATAATATGCTGACTTAATCTGGTAGGACTGGAAAGTTTCCTGGTGTTTGGTTTAGCTTGTAGGCACAAATCTTCATTGGTGATGGAGAAAAGAGGGAAGGAGGACAGGAAGGGTAGCTTCCCTGTTCAGCATCCAGTGTCCCATTTATTGGCAGCCTGAAGACAGGCACCAGACACCACGTAGATCAATATGACCCAAGATGAGACCTGACCTCACTTGGAGGAGATTTGTCACACCGGGCATGGCATCTGTGGCTCAAGGTCAGGAAAGGAATCAAATTATCTGTGCAAAATAAAAACTCTTACTCAAGTTTTGATGAGGAGCAGAACTTTGCTTGGCTTTATGAACACGGGAGGTCACGTCCTGCCCTTAGATCAAGTCAGCACAAGCGTGGCAGTGTCATTTGGCTGCTGCCAATGGGATTGCAGCTGCATCACGCCAGCTCGGTGGAAATTGATATGTGGCTTTCCAGTGCCTGGGAGAGGTTATGTGGTGAAACACAGATCCAGTCTCTGGTCTTATATTTTTTTTTCTCTTCTGTATTGGGAAAAAAAAAAAAAAAAAGTTGTGGGTGGTTTTTTTTGGTTTGTTTTTTTTTTTTTTGTGAGAATCAAAATCTAGGGGATGCAACCCTCAGTCATAGGTCAAAAACATATACAGCTTGAGTCAAAGGTGCCTGGAAACCCCAGAGGAGGAATTTATAGCCAAGAAGGAGGCTCTGGACAGACAGGCAGATCAGAAGCTCCTGCTGCCTCTGTGAGACTTGCCAAGCCTGACTGCACAGTGGCACTGGTTTGTCCTCCTGCCCAGTGCAGTCAGGCAGGGTTTCACTCAGTTCTGAGTGTGTGCTGTCACTGCTCCCTTTCTCCCATGCTTCCAGATGTTTTCCAGAAGTCACGAGGCCTTACAGCTTCATTTGGGTGGGACCTGAGCCAAGAGGGGAAATGTCTTAGCCTCTGAAAGTGAGATCCCATAAGACTACAATGAAGGAAAACTCAGACCCTTTGATTTGAGGTACAAGAAGGGCAGGGAAGTGATGCCAGCCATCAGATTGGCCTCCCTCCAGAGCTAACTCAGCTAACACTGTGGCAGGGAAGTCCTGTGGCTGCCACACGCTGGGGAAAGCTGTTTCACCAGCTGAGTGGTCTCCTTGTCACCATTCCTTTTTCTAACAACCTGCAGCTTGCTTGGCTTCGTGCCTGACCACCAGGGATTTCTCTGAGATGATTCATTTCTCTGGGCACAAGCTTCACCTTTCAGATGACAAGACACACAATGCAGGGAAAGTTCATTCATTAGTGCTCGGAAAGTGCCCTGGTGAGGTTTGAGAAGAAGATGGGCTTCCTGAAGCCACTGGCTGATGAATGCCCCTTGAATAATAATAATGCAGCCCTTTTAATGGGGGTGATACCAGGCTTCTTCAGCTGTGGGCTCTTAGTGAACCAAAAGGCTTCTCGGAGCGTAAATAACAGCGCAAAGTTTCATTCTGATAAGGATATTGTTAATAAAGCACCAAGGATTATTTTTGTGTCCTGAAACCTCAGCTTTATTAGTCTCATCTACTGGCTATTACCTTCGCTACAAATCACTTTGAAACTGCTTACCCTAACGAGGAAAGGGCTCTAATAGCAAGAGCACTTATGCTTAGTAATTGCCAATCTGCACAAATATAAATAGCCTGTTTGAACACAGCTTGACCTGCTGGAAGTGAGCAGGTGAGGTTAAGAGGAGGAAGCAGGTGTGATATTTCCTTGCTGCTACAGCCCTTGCCTCCCATATTCCTTCCCCCACTCACCCACCAGTGATGCACATCATAGAATCAGTCCGGAAAGGACCACAAGAATCATCTAGTTCCAAACCCCCTGCCATCCCCAGGGACACCCTACCCCAGATTAGGCTGGACAGAGCCTTAAACGCTTCCAGGGATGCAGCCCCAACCACCCCCCTGGGCAACCCATTCCAGGCTCTCACCACTCTCATGCTGAAGAACTTCCTCTTCACATCCAATCTGAATCTCCCCACCTCCAGCTTTGCTCCATTCCCCCTAGTCCTGTCACTCTCTGATAGCCTAAAAAGTCCCTCTCCAGCTTTCTTGTAGGCTCCCTTCAGATGCTGGAAGGCCACAATAAGGTCACCTCGGATGCAAGGCAGATGTGGTGCCCGGGAGTCACAGCAGCCCTGGTGTGAAGGCAGCCTGGATGACATCGGCCCTCACTTCAGCAATTTTTAGAGGGTTAGTTTAAAAAAGGTAACTCAGGGACATTTTTCTGAGCGCAGGGTTATGTGTTGTGGATTGCTTAAGGCTGGGAAGCACACATTAGTGCCGCTTTACTGGTGGTTTATTGTGCCAAATTTTATCTGCAGCATTAACTTTTTTTTTTTTTTTTTTTTTTTAAATATGTGGTATTTCCAGGGCTTAAATACCTATTGGAGCTTCCGAGCTGCACACGAATTTTATAGAGCCTGATGTACTTTAGATTAACAAAGTCACTTTTCCAGTCAACTGAAACATTGGGTATTAACAGCCTTAAACTTCTCAATTAGTCCCATTAGGTGGATTTCTCACCCCCGGGGCAGTCACTAACCATCCGTTTCACTCTTTGCACTGCTGGGAGATGGGAGATTTAACACCTCTGCCGTTTGCATTTAAATTCAAGTGTTAGAACTGAACTAGGATTATTTCCTAACTCAAAAGCAAGGTGGGATTCTTTTTTTGGTGTGTTTGCCTATAGGGTCAGATAACAGATTGGTGATGCTGCTTTCATAAACTCCTGTTTGATAAACACCTTGGCTTCACTGATTTATATTGATTGAAAGTCAAGAAAAGACCAAAGGAGCTGATCATGGTGATCCCAGTTCTCTGTTAGCGAGCTACCATTTCCAAGATTACCTTCCTGCTTTTACAGTAGGCTCAGGGGTGCTCCTGTCCTGGCAGGTGGAAGCTGAGTGCCAGCTCCACATTTTGTTTTAATCCTCATCCCTGTGAAATTGCATCTTGTCAAGAGAGAAGGGAAGAAAAAAATCTATTTAAATACAATTCTTGTCTGGAGGGGGAAATATCAATACTTTGTGTCTCCTTTGGAAAGCTGAAATCTATTGGGTGTCTTTTAAAAAAAGATTTTTGTTTGAGGCTCCAACCTTGAGTCTGTGTTTAACAGATGTTTCAATTAATACTTGGTGATCTGTCACATCACAACCAATATCTCAGCGGTGAATGTCCCCAGGGCCCTTATAAATGTCATTGTCTATCACAGCTAATCAGCCTGTCAGCTTGCTTGCAGGTGACCTCGGAGTGGAATTCACCTTGCAGATGAGGATATCCATGTTGTGACATTTCCCTGTAGGTGTCTACATGTGACCTAGATGCTCTGAGCTCCAGTTGTGGGCAGCAGTCTTGTCAGGCACAATTCAGCTCCCTCCTCTCAGGTACCTCAGGCCATTTGAGATGCAGGAAAGTACCCCCTTTGTCCCACACCATCATTTTTCTGGAGAGCAAAGCTCTTGCAGATGCTGTGCTATCTGCCAGCCTCATGTGGATGTTGTGAACAGAGAATATAAAGCTATCTCAAATGGCACCATGTGCCCCCCATTATGCACATCTTTGAACCCTCACTGACTGCGGTGGCAGCTCTGTCCTCAAGCAGATACCTGCATTTAGAGATCTTAAGCTGCAAGCTGAATCCCTCCCCAGATTTCTCATGTGTTGTGTAAGAATGATAAAAGAAGGAAACCTGCTCACACTGAGCTTTTCCCTGCAGCCTGCTTTATTCATTACTGAGAAGCAGCTTTTATTTGATCTTTCCTAAGTGACCAGACTGCTGCCTTTTAAACTTTAAGGAACATACCCATTTGCAAGGCAAAAAGGACCCAAAATTAAATATGGTGAACGTGATGTCCACCCTCCCCAAAGAAAAATCCCCAACAGCTTTTAACATTTGCAACAAAATGAAAAGAAGCTTCAGTGCTGACACTCAGCATTTTTCTGTGCTTGGAAAAAGCCAGAATCCAGATCCTGCTGGTTATACCTCTTCCACCTTTAATTTAACATAGCCAAATTTTATTTTAAGTGACTGTAGTGATTGTATTTTTATAGCTCCTTTCCCATTGCAGACCCCTAGCCAGGTATCAGGTGAAGGGTGGACCCCTTTGGAAAGTTCATCCCATTTGTGGCAGTGTGCTAAACAATATCACAGAATTGTTTCAGTTGGAAAAGACCTCTAAGATCATCGAGTCCCACTATCAAGACCACCATTAAACCATGTCCCAAAATGCCATGAAATAGGCATTTGGATGTTTTTTTCAAGTCATCTTTCCCTGCCTTCAGGAGTTTGCTGAGCAGAGGTGAAATCCATTTGCCCTGGCAGTGTGCTTTCTTGCACAGAGAGGGAGGGAGACTGGGAGACCTGGGGCTGTTCAGGCTGGAGAAGTGAAGGCTGAGAGGAGATCTGATCAGTGTATGCAGATATCTGAGGGGTGGGTGTCAAGCGCCTGGGGCCAATCTCTTTTAGGTGGTCAGCAGCAATAAGACAAGGAGCAATGGCTACAAATTGCAACATAGAAGGTTTCACCTCAACACGAGGAGAAACTCCTTTGCGGTGAGAGTGACAGAGCTGCCCAGGGAGGTTGTGGAGTCTCCTTCTCTGAAGACATTCAAAGCCCACCCGGATGCATTCCTGTGTGAATCCTGCCTTGCAGGGGGGATGGACTGGACGATCTCTGGAGGTTCCTTCCAACCTCTAAAGTTTTGTGATTCTGTGATTTATTCCCAAGGACTGTTAAGCCCTTGCTTGAAGTGCTGAGCTGTGGAGTTGCAGTAGGGTCGGTGGGTCAGAGAGCCATAGAATCATTTAAATTAGAAAAAGACCTCTAAGATCTTCAAATCTAAGCCATCTGGAGTTGATGTAGTTGCATTTGTCTGGCTGTTAAAACTACTTCATCCACCTTGCCATCAAGTGACTGGGCTCAGTCCTGAGCTGTGCTTAGTATTTCTTGGCTGTTTTTTTCTCCCTGTAATTTGGGGCTAGTAATTTGGGACAATTCAGCAAGGAACACAAAGGGATGTGGCTACTTTCTTCTCTTGCTGAGTCCTGCAAGCTTATGTTGGAAGCTACACAAATGGGTGATGGAGGCTTTCTACCAGCCTTATGCTGCCTGAGAACCCTTTTGGTGCAGGGATTTCCTCTTGCTCTGTGATCATTTCAAAGACAGATGCGAGTGCAAAAGAGCCAACACTGGAACAAGCCATTTGTTTCCTGCAATTTCTGCACCACTCTGCTTTGGTTCCTTTTCCTTTCTCATCCTGGCCCTTAAACATAATTGGCCTTTTCCACCTTTTTTTTTTTTTTTTTTCCCCAATAGAGACTTTTTTCCTTTTTGCTTGGCATCCACAAACACAGAAAAAAATACTGCTGCTGAGATGATTCCCAGCTTCACAGGACACCATAAGGAGGCCAAACATCACGTGAAGAATTACAGATGTGCTCGAGTGTTGACTGCTGGGTTGCTTGTGGGATGACATTAACGATAGCTGCAGAGCCCTGTGGGTCTCACTAAGCTATGCTGTGCACTTAATTGTTTGAGAGGAATTGTTACAGAGCTGGAATTTCCACACCCCTTTTATTCTTTGCTTCTCTGACTCTTGTTGTACAGTTTCATTTTTGCCCAGTTTCTCCCTGTGCAAAGCTTTTTTCACCTCTCAGAGCTGGTGCTTTGCAGTTCAAGTGTTGGTCGTGGGTTTGGGTGCAGGAATGTTTTGCTCATTCATCCTCTCCAGAGGATTTCTTTTGAAGCACCATTTTTGGCAAAATTAAACTTTGTCCCTTCTTGACCTTCTCTCTCCTCCTTCCCCTGGGAAGCCATACATGTTTCTGCAAACAGTATGTCAAAGGCTTATCTTCAGGCAAGGTTTGTCAACAGAAATAACAGCTTATATTGGGACAACTGGATGATATATATACTTAGAAATATGCAATAAAAAAAAAAAGAGACTAAAATCTGTACTTTCAATGCTTCTATAGGCCTGAAAGAGAAACAAATCAGAGTAGTAATTGCTCTAGATTTAGCCTGAAGATGTTTATCAGTGGGTCAACATGAAAGAAGGACAGGCTGGTTGGAGAGAGAGTCTTACTGCAAGCCCATCACTAACACCCTTGGCATTAGGGAGCTGCAACTTATCTGCAAAAGCCAAACCCACAAATTAACATTTATATTTCTGGTGTGAATTAAAACCCCCAGGTGTTGATTTTTATGACATGCCACGGTTTGCTTCCTACCTTTTCACCTGCTCATTTCTTGCTGCCACAGAGGTGATAGTTCTCACCCACCCCTGCAGTTCTGCAAGGTCTGATGGTTATACAGCTCTTCCCTAGCTCAGTGATTTGTCTGTTCTTCAGGTCTTAATTTTTCTTCTTTTCTTTTCTTTTTCTTTTTTTTTTTTTTTTAAATCCTTTTCTGTGATTAACAAACTTGGCCGAAGTCAGAATGGTTGTTGCAGACCTGTGCATAGCCTGATTTTCCTGAGCGTCTTTAAAGAGCTTCAAAAGCTTTTTTTTCCTGCTCTAGCTGTACTAGTCAGTCTAATTTTAAAAACCCAAAAGAACAAAACCAAAACCCCAGACACAACCAAACCAACAAAAACAGAACACCAAAACAACAAAAACAGCCAAAAACCAAAACAACAAAAACAGAACACCCAGACACAACCACCACAGAAAAAAAACCCCAACAACCAAACCCATGTCCCATTTATCAGTAGTCTGTAATAGCAGTTAATAAAACTGTGCTGTGAGATGCTAACTTTTGGAGATCCATTCATGTTTGTCCCTGGCTCTTTTGCAGGCATTAAATTGGATGCCTGTCGTTGGGTGAAGCTGCACTTGGAAGTACAGGAGCTACACTATAAATAAATTTGCATACACTGTGCAAATGGCTCCTGATGTTGGCACACGTATTTGTACCTTCCACCTTGACTCTTGTTTTCATTTGGCTCTTACAGGCTTAGGGATATAAGGAAGGAACAACCTTTCTGTATCCTTGAGGTCTCTGCCAACGTAAAGTTCCTTTTGTATTCACACAATTATTTACCTTCCCCTTCTTAAAGGGTTGAGGTTTCTTGGACTTTTTTTTATTCGTTTGGGGGTTTTGTTTGTTCTTTGGTTGGTTGTTTGCTTTTTTACTTTGCTCCTTTGGGTAGGAAGCTGTTCCCAGAGCCAGAGAGTACTGGTAGTTAAACTGTGTTAGCTAAGCCCTCATGATTCTGTAGATGGAAAGGAAATTAAAAGTTGAAGCTTGCTGCCTTGGGTCTTCTTGACCTGAGCCCCAGATCTTCCTTAAGAGACCAGTAAGCATCTGGAAATATTTTAAAATCTAGCTGTAAAGCTGAGGCTTTGCTTGTCTGTTCAATTATTTATTTTGTCTTTTGTGACATATTCTTCTTGCAGGGAGATAAAGGCAGGATTCAATAAAGGGACATCTTCCAGAAACACTAAATTTAGCTGTGGAAGAAGAGTTAAGTGAAAGACTGAGTGAAGATTGCAGTTTCCTAAAGGAAAGACCCCAGTGCTTGACAGCACTGGATTTACAGTGGAAAAAGAGATGCAGAAGGGAAAAGTGTCCAAAGGGCTGCTGCAAGCTGTAACAGAGACCTCAAGAAGTGGCCAGGACATGTGATCCCATTGTAATGTTTGCTTGGGGATATGGTGAGGACTTCCAGGATGAGGGAGAGAAGGAGGTTGTAGTATTGTGTGGAAGAGAATCTGGGAGCAGTGGGTAAGAGAGATACGAGGGCAGCAGTCATGAACTCCATCTGCAAAGGGATTAGGAACTGTAGTCCTTGTGGAACAATTCCACATTTGAGCTGAGCCTCTTGTGTGGGTTGATCACTGGGTCTGTTGATCCCACTTGGATCACCACTGTCTAGAAGCATCTCAGTGTGGCAACACTCTGAGGGACAGCCTGGGGGGACGTTCAGAGGCTATGTGCAGTTGTCTTTTCTCTGCTGCCTTTTTCCAGCACTTTCCCCCCCTGCATAGTGCTCTAACAATATATTTCTCTGCTGCAGATCTGACAGGAGTTGTTATTGTACAACTGAAAATATCATCATCATCATAATAAAAGAGCAACTGTGTCTTTGATTCAGACCTGCTTTCCTTTGCACTATGGGACTGCTGAAAAGACAGGTCTCTGATTCTAGATGGGGTATTAAAATGATTGGCAGGTTGATGCCCCTCTACTTAGTAATTATTTCTTCTCTTTTCAGTTCACCACTCAGGCTTCCTGGGCTGTTAGCTGTGGAGACAAGTATTAAATATATATTGCAACCCTGGGAGGAAAGGCCGACCAGTCAGAGTGCAGTGCACCTAAAAATAAATGCTTATTTGCCTTGCAGAGTAGCCTGAGGAGAAGTACAGACAAGGAACAATATCCGCTGAGGTAACCATGAGTAGAAGGAGATGAACCAAGAAATTCAGATGCAGCTGGAGAGGGGCAGCAGTTCAGGATGAAGCTGAGAAGCTCTTCGCTCAGTTCCAGGCGCTGTAAATGAGCTTTCTGCTAGGGGTGATCTTGCAGCTGAATGCCTAATACCCAGACTGGAGTTGAGAAAAAATACTCTCCTTTTGCTTCCCCATTTCTTTTCACTGTTGTTTGCCTCCATCATAAAGACCTCATAGTTCATGTCTGGTTTGCAGATCAAAGTCATGAAGAAGATGTAGTTACCCCCTGCACGTGCACTTGTGATACCATCAGGGAAAGGAAGCACCCCCTAAAGTAAGGGGGGGTCAATGCTGGTGCCAGAGTGTTTGTGTGCTCCATGGGATCGGATTTGGCTCTGGGAAGGTTTGTAGCAGTAAGAGGAACGAGATGTGAGAACAGGCTGCCAAGAGCAGCACTGAGAGCCAGGAAGCCAATTGCTCTTGTGATAGAGGCTGGTCCATTTCTGAGAGGGATGTGTGGTTTGGCACAGGACCTGCCTCAGAAGGAGCCTTCGTGTGTGATGTGTATGCTGTTGAGGCAGTGTTCACAAGGCGGTGCTGGCCTCTTGCAGGGCAGTGCCACCTTTAGCTGGAGCAGAGCATTACTGCAATATGGATCTAGCTGTCAGCACAGGAATGGGAGTTTGAGTGGGCTTGGAGGCACATCCGTGTTTGGGTTTGAGACTGGTGAGAGTAGGAGATGGAAATCTTATCTTGGAAAGCTACTTCAGGGAAGAGAAGGCTGAGGGGAGACTTTGCTCTCTACAGATACCTGAAAGGCAGTTCTAGAGGAGGTGGTTGTTGGTCTTGCCCCCCCAGGTCACTAGCAATAGATTAAGAGGAAATGGCCTTGAATTCAACCAGGGTAGGTTTATATTGGATGTTAGGAAAAAAATCTGTTTTGAAAGAGTGGTCAGGCTGCCCAGGGAGGTGATGGAGTCACTGTCCCTAGAGGTGTTCAAAAGCATATAGACATGGCAACTCTGGACAGGGTCTAATGGTAATGTACTGGGTTGATGATTTGATTTGGTGGTCTTAGAGGTCTTTTCCAACCTTAATGGTTACATAATTCTCTACTGGCTTGTTGAGAGATGGGCAGATTTTCTTTAAGGTTTCATATAGTTGCCCCAATATTGCAGCTTTGCCAGTTCTTCTGTGACTTCCACTAGGAGATGACTATTTCACCCTCTAATCCAGCACCCTGTGGCTGCAATGGTCTTACTGGAACTAAAAATAGAGTAACTTTCTTTCCCCACTGAGTAGCATCTGATCTCCTTTCTGTCTGCAAGGAAAATGCAGCTGAGATTTGTGACAGGGCTATCCTGATGGAAATTCCTGTAGGACTGTTCCGAACAGCATGGGTTCAAGACCTCACTTCTAACATCTGCCTCAGCATCCCTTTCCCCAGCAGGAGCTGGCACCAGAAAGAGAAAGAGCATGCAGACACTTGGTCACATATTCATCCAGCCCCAGGAATTTAACTAATAGTTGTGCTTGGGAAAATCCTACCCTGCAGTTACCATCCTCAGCCAGAATAAATCAGCTTAGCTGGGCTGACGTTAGCGCTGCCGTCCCCATCTGAGGATCCCACTGTGAGATTAATGCTCAGGAAAACTCTTACAGGAGCAGCCCTGGAAGGGTCTGTATTGTAGGAGGTGTCCTTGCCCATGGCACGGGTTTGGAACTAAGTGATTCTTAAGGTTCCTCCCAGCCCAAACCATTCTATCATAACATGACTTTTTTTTTTTTGGTCCAGAAATGGGGTGAGGAGAGCTTCTTTGGGGCAGTCTCCAAAGGGTTACACACAGCTTAGCAGAGTGAGTTTGCTGTACAGACTGGCTGGAGAAAGGGGGAGCAGGATTGCCAGAGGTTTCCACGTTTTTTTGTAATCAGTTAAGTGTTCTCACTCTGATAAGCAAAGTATGATTTTAATTTAAATGCCATTCCAGATGGATTTAATTTTTATGCCATCAAAGAGTCAAATTACTGTGGATATAAAAAGAAAAAAAGAAAAAAAAAAAAAAAAGAAAAAGGATAGCCTTCTTCTTCCAAAGAGTTTTAATCCACAGTGGTTTGGATCCCAGGATCCCAGGTCAGGAGTAACTTCCCTACTGCTCAGAAACAAGGGCTGGGATTTTTGTTTCTCACATCTCAGCAGAAGTCCAGTAAGAGATCCATGCTTTGACCCCATATATTAAGGGGTAAATTTAATTATGTTATCACAGGGGACCTCTGCACTCGTGGAGCCAGCCTTCACCTTTGTTGCCTTTTAAACAGTGGCTTTGCTGAGAGAGGAAACGCTGCTTGTTTTGATGGACTCTGATGCCAGGGAAAGCACTGCCCTCTGTTTTCTGAAAGTGTTCCCAAGCACTAGAACAGGCTGTCCAGGGAGGTGGTTGAATCTCCATCCCTGGAGGTGTTTAAAAGATGCAGAGGTGTGGTGTTGAGGGACATGGCTTAGCACCAGACTCAGTAGAGTTGGAGAATGGTTGGACTCCATGATCTTAAATACCTTATCCAAGTTAAATGAATCAATGAATCTATGATGCTATGTTTTCCTGTTCACTTCTGTTGTTTGGTCTTATCTGGTGAGGCTGAGCTGCTGCTGTCAAATAACTCTAGTAACAGCTGTCTGACAGCACCTTGCATCATCAAGGATCTGACTGACACGTTTCTTTCCCATAAGCTGATGTACGAAAAGAGCAGCTGGACCAGAAATGAAGCCAGGTGATAAACACCATCCAGAACATACCAAGATCTTGTGGATTTTTAAAGCTGTTTATTTATTTAATTTATTCGCCCACAAGAGCATTTCCAGCCCACATAATCACAGTTACAGTCTGCAGTGTCACTATAAATAAATGAGGCAGGCTCGCTGAGTTCCATTTTCCTAAAGCACTTTGCAAGGCTCGGTTTCAGATGTGTAGCTGGACAGGCACAGCAGTGGATGGCTCCTTGCCCAGGCTGGGAAAGCTGTGGAGGAAGAGAATTCCCTCCTTACCTGCAATCTTGTCAGCATGGAAACCACATCACTTACAAGTGATGGTAAATGCAGCTGTGATGTAACTCGTGTGACCCCACCTGGACTGCTATGTCCAGGTCTGGTACCCCAAATATGAGAAGGGCTTCAAACTGTTGGAATAGGTCCAGAGAAGGGCCAGGAATATGATCAGAGGGCTGGAGAACCTCCCCTATGGGGACAGACTGTGCAAGTTGGGGCTGTTAGAATAGAATAGAATAGAATAGAATAGAATAGAATAGAATAGAATAGAATAGAATAGAATAGAATAGAGTAGAATAGAATAGAATAGAATAGAATAGAATAGAATAGAATAGAATAGAATAGAATAGAATAGAATAGAATAGAATAGAATAAATCCAAGTTGGAAAAAACCTCCAAGATCATCCAGTCAGACCTATCACCCAGCACTATCCAATCACCCAGCACTATCCAATGGCACTAAGTGCTCCATCAAGTCTTTTATTGACCACCTCCAGAGATGGTGACTCCACCACCTTCCTGGGCAGCCCATTCTGGTGCCAATCACTCTCTCTGTGAAGAAGTTATTCTTAATATCCAGCTTATACCTCCCCTGGCACAACTTGAGACGGTGTCCCCTCATTCTGTTGCTGGTTGCCTGGCAGAAGACACCAATACCCACCTAGCTACAACCTCCCTTTAGGTAGTTTTAGGCACCAGTGAGGTCACCCCTGAGTCTCCTCTTCTCCAGGCTGTAAAGAGAAGACTCCATCAAGACCTTATAGTGGCCTTTTGGTATCTGCAGGGGAGTACAGGAAAGCTGGGGAGAGACATTTTGCAAAGGCCTGTAGTGATAGGACAAGAGGGAATGTATTGAAGTTTGATGAGGGTAGATGTAGAGTGGATATTAGAAAGAAATTCTTTACAGTGAAAGAGGTGAGACACTGCAACAGGTTGCCCAGGGAGGTTGTGGTTGTCCCCTCCCTGGAGATGTTCAAGGCCAGGTTTCACAGGGACTTCAGCAACGTGGTCTAGCGTAAGGTGTCTCTGTCTATGGCAAGGGGTTTGCAACTGCATAATCCTTAAGATGCCCTCCAACCCAAACCACTCGAATGGTGATTTTACGATTATTGAAATAATAGGATTTGTATTAAAATATATGCCTCATAATTTGTTGTTTCTTCTGGTTTTTTTGTTGGTTTTTTTTTTCCCCACTCTCTGCAACTGCTGTGTGATTCCCTTCATCCCAAGTATGGGCATTTAGGAATGAGGAGGCAAAGCTACATTTCTACCCTTAGTGAAGCCACTTTCTCTCAGAAATGCCCCTACCTTGACAAACTCCTGAGGGATGCCAGTTTTGCTGTGGTTCAAGAGCATTCCATCTTTGCGCTGTGCCAAAGTGCCATAAAATCTCATCTACAAATAGCAGGGCTGAGAATGGGATGTTCTGGGCAGGAAGCAACCCCTTGAGGCAGGAAACCCGATTAAGGGAAGTTAATGGCAAGAACCAGATGATAGTGAACACAATTTTTATTATTTTTTTTAATGTTGTGGTGGGTAGACATGAGCTGCTGAACAGAATATCCTCGGTTTTCACTTGTCTAGCTGGCAGCCTGTGGAGGTGGGAAGAGCTTCTTAACGATTCCTGTCCTCAAATGTAATGCCTATTGCTGACATTTTGTGCTACATTGTCTGGAAGATCTTCCCTACCTGAAGCAACCTCTGCTCTGAGAGTCTGAGCTTCCATCACTGAGGTGCATCTTCAGCTTTGACTATTGATGAACCTCAGGGAAAAGCTTAAACTGTTTACAAGCTTAGTAAAGGAACTGGGTTATGAAATCCCAGCACTGCAGATGTGTTTGGGGTCTGTGTTCCCAAATTAACACTCAGATGAATCTGATAAGACGTGCACAACAAACTCTTCCTTTATATGGATGCAGCATCTGAGCTAGCAAGGAGGTTGAACCATTGTCCCACGGCACATCTGCAGTCCCAGGAATTGCACAATCCATTTGTTTTCATTGCATGAAGTATGTCCAAATAGTTTGCAATTGGCAGAAGTAACCAGAGTTCACCGTGTCCCTGGCTGATGGTTCCAAGCCTGGGCTTGTAGGGCACAGCAAACCCAGAACTGATGACATGGATGACCCTGCTTTGAAGACCAGAAGATAGCAAATAACACCACTTGAACACCTCCAGGGATGGTGACTCCACCACCTCCCTGGGCAGCTGTGGATATTATATTAAGACCCTGATGAGGCTTTTTCTAACAAAAAGGTGTTAGTCAAACAGGATTGCCCCTAAAGTGAAGTTGTGAGGACTTCTGTGCAGCATTTCCTCCTCTTGAAGCTCAGAATCTTATTGAAACTTCATCATTTGAATGATTTTTTTTCCCCAGTCGTGCAGCAGCAAGAGCAAGCAGGCTTCCATGGTGAGAGGCTAGCATCTATTTGGGAAAATCCAAGTGGAATATAACATCTGGGTTCCTGGGCCAAGATCTGACATCAAAAGCCCAGGAACTCTGTGCCATTGTAGCTATATTAAGATTAGAAGAATCCCTGATGAGAAGGCAAAATTGTTTTATTTGGCTGGCTATGGAATACGACTCGCTTTCACCAGTTACCTCCAGCAACATGTTTCCAGTAAAGCATACCTGACATTTTGTTCAACTCTTCTTCTCAGGAGCTGAGATGGGTTAACTCAGCACATCTACTCCTTGTCTGGATCACCCTGCAGAGAGTTAAAAATTGGATAGATTCCCATTGTGCTTTTTTTAGCTTACAATTAACTGCCTTGTAGTAGAGAACCTCTAAAGACATTCAACATCTGATTAAGTTGCCCAAACATAGGTGGCCAGTGTCTTCTGATATAGCCTTGTGCTGAGGACATCTAGGTCTTGCTCCAGAAGGTTGTGAAGCTCCTCTAATTGCTTTTATCCTTCATCTCCACACCCTCCCTTGGCCTTTATTGCCCTTTCAAAATGCCTGATGTTGGTGTCACAGCACAGGTCTTGCCAATACTGTGCAGAAAAGGAGTATTAGCTTCTTGTTCTTCATTGCTCAGTTCATACAGCAAAGAGTTGTGTTGCCCTTTTCTCAGCAGTACATATTGGGAGTTCACACTGAATTATTGACCTCTTTTAATCCCCAAATCCTCTGCCACGTTACTTCTTCTCCAGAATTCAAGCTGCCATACTGGAGGTCTCTGCTGAATCTGTTCTTTCTTGAGTGCAGCTTTTGCATTTGGCTGTATGCAAATAGACCTTCTCAGCCAGCTATTGTGAGTGCTCTTAGGTGCAAGCCAGCCAGGCCTGCTGATTTTAAATGTTTATCTCTTGTAGATGTTGTTTAACATCTGCCTTTGTTACTAATGGACTGGAAAATCTTCATCATTGTCGGACATATGCACGTTGCCCTGCTGCTTTCTAAATGCAGATCAAGATCACACATGGAACTTTCCTTTACTGGACTTTACCATCTGTAAGTTTTTGATGCACTGTAATGCTTTTGTTTAAAATAAAACAACCACTCGGAAACCCCCAACAAAACAAAACAAAACAAAACTCAAAGCTAACCACCAAACAAAAAAACATCACCTTGAAAACAACTTCTCGTAAATCTCTTGTTCTTCCCAGCTTTAGATTTTTTCTAGGTGTCTTGAGGTTCCCGTAACATGACTCCAAGCTTCCATGATTATATTTCTTCATTCATATTTCTTTCCCTTGTAATAATTATGGCTGGGTTTGTTTGTTGTTTTGCTTTCTTATTTTCACTTCTGATTTCTCCTTTTTAATTCATAGCTGAGCCAAGGTTAGGTTTTACTCAAAGTTGACAATTTAGGTTGGGGCATCATGCTTGGCCTGCATCATTACTTCTTTGCCCTCCTGGCCTGTCCTTTCAGAAGAACCACAATTTGTCTCACAGCACTGTATGCAAATATGACCACCAGAGGCATGTAGTGAAAGAGGTTTTCCATCATCAAGTTGGTGCCTGGCCATCAGCCATCAGCAGAAGGTTATGTGACAGCTACAATGCATGGATCACAAAGGGAGTTTTATTGCAGAAACATATTTTGGGGGACAGTGGAGATACTTTAATGGATGCTGGAGTTGCTTTCTGGTAGATAAAGATCAAAAGTTGAAGGTGGAAGGGAAAAAAAATAATCACAGACTGCATTGTATTGGAAGGGACCTTTAAAGGTCAATGTCATCTAATGACAGCATTCTGAAAATGTGAGTATATGTTCCCTGAGAAGCTATGAAGGATGGAGGGAAGAGCACATAAAGTGCAGCAATCAATTTGCTACAATCGTTTGCTCAAAAAAAAAAAATCAACTTCTATTGAACTTTATAACCAGTGCAAAGAAGCTTCCCAGAGTTCACAGGGAGGATGTGAGAAGGGAACTTTATTCACTTCATAGGGAGATAATATTACAGCTGTTATGAATAATTCAAGTGCTGTTTCTTTACCAATTTTATGGTTAGTACAATTAGTAAATGGCATGAAGAAAATGAAAAGTGCCTTGTGTTGAACTCAGCTTTCAGGAGGCAGAATATATGCAAACGGGGATCTCCTCTTTGGCATCCTTCTTTCTAGGGACAGAGTTGTGTTTACAGAATATATTCCTGTTTGTGTGACCTGGGTGGCAAGCTTAAAAAACTTGGCTGGGTTTTGTCAGTTAATGTTTTAAGAAAATTCTTGGAATACATTTGTTGTGTGTCCACGCTTGAGTTTTTACTGTGGTGAATGCCTTCTCTGGGAGACCTTGGCCTTCCAGGAGTTTGTAACGTGGCCAAGGGACTTCTGCTCAAGATAAAAGTTTGGAGCAAAGCTGGAGGTGGGGAGATTCAGACTGGATGTGAGGAGGAAGTTGTTCAGCATGACAGTGGTGAGAGCCTGGAATGGGTTTCCCAGGGAGGTGGTTGGGAGCACATGCCTGGAGGTGTTTAAGGCCAGGCTGGATGAAGCTGTGGGCAGCCTGATCAAGGGTAGGGTGTCCCTGGGGATGGCAGTGGGGGTTGGAACTAGATGATCCTTGTGGTCCCTTCCAACCCTGATTGATTCTATGATTCTGTTGCAGGGGGGTCTTTTAGCAGGGTTTCAGTCTGCACAATTTCATCTCTGCATACATCCAGAGCTTCTTGAAGCAATAAGGTCTTTCTCTTGATTTCTTGTTCCTCATAATTCTGTCTTCACTATCTAGATATCATTTCATTCAAAATCCGTTTTAAAGTAGGCAGTCTTTTGGATCCTTGCAATGGTATGATCTTAAAAGGCTGAAATGCAAGGAAAACTGCTTTAGATTGCTTGAAATTAATGTGTTCACTAAACTGTGGGAAGAGATGGAGAAGTCAGTGTGACATGAGAAAGAAGACGGAGCAAAACTAACAGAAAAAAAGGAAACAATTAAGAGAATGGAGCAAACTCAGAGAGGTTTTCAAGTTGTCCATCTTCCTTGGGTGGAGACACTTGGCTAGACTCATTGCTAGTCATATGGATGCTTAGGAAGTGTCATCTTATTTCCTTGTATTCTAACAAGACCATGGGGTTTTCTGGGGATTGCAGGTGAAGGTCTTACACTGTTTGCTGGTAAAGTCCCAGGCAAGACATTGCTAACATGAGAAGTTGTTTTAGGCAAAATGTGAAGGTCAAAAATTAACTGGAAGGGTTGTCAAGGGCTGGGACAGGCTGTCCTAGGGAAGCAGTGGGCTCACCATTCCTGGAGGGATTTAAAAGCTGTCTAAATGTGGTGCTGAGGAACATGGTTTAGTGGTGACCTGGAAGTGTTAAACTTCATGATTTTAAAGGTCTCTTCCAAGCAAACAATTCTGTGATTCGATTTGGTGAGATGATCCTGAAAGTCTCTTCTGGTAAGTTATGCCAATCAATGTTAAACCATTCCCAGGCAATGCTCTGCTTCTAATCCTCATTTGTCTCATTAGAGAATCCAGTCACAGGAATTTGTTAAGCCTTTTATTCACATTAAATAGATATCCTTGGTAGGAAATCTGCTTGTGGTTTAGGCACTTGCTGCTTGTGCTTGATTAGGCTTCTTGTTTTTCCCTCTCACTCTGTAAATTTAGCTGAGAAGTTTTGTTTTGGCACTAGCAAGTTTTCCAGATGTTTAGTCATCCTTGTAATGCCATTCTCAATGTTTGCTGAGTCGTTTATTCAGGGTGTGCACTGTGCCAGCAACTTGGAAGTCAAGTGAAATCCAAGTCAGTGGAAATCTCTTTGGATGAAGTTTGTGTCTTACAGTTTACCTTGCCAAAAGGCTACTGCTTCCCCGTATGAATTTCTTGGTTATCATTTTAAAAAGAGGGCATCTAACTAAGTAGGTGACCTTTTGCTATAGAAGAGAGGGCAGAATGGCTCTTCCTTGAGCTCAAGTTACATTATCCCTAGGGCTGTATTCAAAAGTTAGAATGGTAGGTCAGAGGTACTGGAGGAGCACATTTCTACACCACAAGGGCTAAGCAGCAAAGAAACAGTTGTGCAGTCTCTGTGCTTGGGTATTTTTAAGACTTGGCTAGAAAAAAATTGTGGCTGAGTAACAGTAGTGCTGGTGCTACTGAAACCGGACCAGTGCTTTCCAGAAATCACTTCCAGCCAACATTTCTGTAATTCAGTGATTAGATAGTGCTAGGCATGACCTGATCTCCTGTATTCACCAGGATGCTTCTGCTGAATCCTTACATTGAGCAATATTGGGATATTCCTTTGCCAAATTTCATAGAATCATAGAATGGTTTAGGTTGGAAGGGACCTCAAAGCTCATCCAGTTCCAACCCCCCACCATAGGCAGGGACACTTCTCGCTAGAACAGGTTGCCCAAGGCCTCATCCAACTTGGCCTTGAACACCGTCAGGGAGGGAGCAGCCACAGCCTCCCTGGACAACCTGTGCCAGTGTCTCACCACCCTCACCATAAAGAACTTTCTCCTAACATCTAGTTTAAATCTCTCCTCTGCCAGTTTAAACCCATTCGCCCTTGTCCTGTCATAACAAGACCTTGTGAATAGTCCCTCCCCAGTTTACTACTGAACAGGTTGTTCATAACTATGAGAGATAACTCACACCTGTGTTACTTTGCTGTTATGTTGGACACACTTCCACCAGCTTGAAAGTGCAGAGATTTAATCAGGCCATGATTATGTTATTAGCTGGAGGCATAATACCAGTGTCACTGATACTGGATTGGGCTTTTTCTGAGGCTCAGGCTCCTGCATTCAGCTTGCCAGAGGATGCGAATGTCTCAGATTTATTTTGTCAAGACTAGAAGTCATTGATCAGTACCACTGAGAGTGCATCAGTAGATTCCTAGGCTTATATTAACAAAAAAAAATGAGCACTCCTGTTATTCACAGAATCATTTTGGTTGGAAAAGGCCTGTAAGATCAAGTCCAACCACTAGCTAACTACCAGGTCTATGTCCCTCAGAGTCACATATTGTCTTTGTGCAGAGACATGCTTCCTTATGCATGCAGGGAAGAGTTGAGTGTCATCTGAAATAATCCTGCTTCCTGAGGTCATTTGAGAACTGAAGTCTTGGTAAAATCAAAAGCCTGAAAGCTTCTCCTTCTGTCATCCCATATTATATTCAGCATTTGGAAGGCACACAAGACC
>VWZI01000780.1:844757-874065 GCA_013396835.1 Psilopogon haemacephalus | reverse complement strand
GGGCCCAAAAACCAAAAAAAAAAAAAAAAAAAAGAATAAGCAATAGTCAGGGCTGATTTTCTCCCTTCTTTTGCCCTTCTGGAGGTAAATGCAGTGGATGTAGATTTTTCCCCTCACTGATGCTCTTGCTGCTCAGCATGCTGCTGCCTGGCTCCCTGCTAATTTACAAACTTGAAGGAATTTTTGGGGAGTCAGCAGAATGTTTTTTGGCTTGGTTTCATACTTTCTTCCTCAGAACCAAAGTTGCATTTAGCTGCTTATCTTTCTTTTCTCTCTCCCTCCCTCCTTTTTTTTTTTTCTTTTTTTTTTTTCCCCCTTCTTCTTTCCCTTTTCCCACTTCATGGCTTTCCACAGTGTTGTAGCTAACCTGCAGGACTGCAGTTTCTGGGGCAGCTGTCTCATATGATTGCTGTCTCTTGATTTGATGTGGCCAAACGTAGAACATCAAGGGTTGTTGGAAAGCAGCCAAGGAAGCTCAAGCTCTGGCTGAAATGTTGCTGCACAAGTAGCGCCTGCTAAGGCATAGAGGAGGTCACTGGAAAGGGTTGATTAATCCTAATTAATCCGGAGGACTGCCCTCATCTGTAGTTGTAGGCAGACCTGCATTGGCCATTTGCAGTCAAGTGTGTGCAGGTGTCAAGGATCCTGCATCGCCCTGCTCACTGAAACCACCAAGGAGCATTGCCCCCTATATTCAGAAAATGACCCAAGAGGTGTTTGCTGGATACAGAAACCATGTGGAGAAGAGCTTGTTGCCTATTACCTACCAGTTGGGCAGCTTTGGGTTAGCTGGTCCAGCATCTGTCAAGTTCAGTCAGCCAACAAGTCCTAACAATCTCTCATTTAAAGCAGAAGTTTCCGATTCTCGTGGGCCTTTTTAATTGGTTGCTCCCTTTTTATCACCGCATTTCGTTCCATCTTTAATAAAGCAAACGAATCCTTAACTAGCAGAATCATAGAATCAACCAAGTTGGAAGAGACCTTCACGATCATCCAGTCCAACCTATCACCCAATCCTATCCAAGCAACCAGAGCATGGCACTAAGTGCTCCATCTAGGCTTTTCTTGAACACCTCTAGGGATGGTGACTCCATCACCTCCCTAGTGGTGAAGAGTCTTGAGTTGGAAGAGACCATAATGATCCTCTGTTCCAACAATGCTGCCATAGGCAGGGACACCTTCCTCTAGACCATCTTGCTCAAAGCCTCATATAGCCTGGCTTTGAACATTTCCAGGGATGAGGCATTCCCAACTTCTGTGGGCAACCTCTCACCACCCTCACAGTAAAGAACTAATAATACCACTGCAGATCCTGTGGCTTTGTATTTCTGCCTTCATCCCAACCTGATATTTTCCCACTAGACACTTTAGTTTCCTTCCAGTTGTACTAATCCTCATATCTATTGCTAAGGCTGTCACCCCTCTTGCCATGCCATCAGACTACTCATTGAATTATTAGATCCACTGATTTTCCTCTCTCCACAAAACCTCCCAAAAACCTCCCCTGAGGAGCCTTTTCCAAGAAAAAAAAAAAAAAAGCCATCAGTTATATTGCCACAATTTACATTCCATAAACCACATTTTGTATTCTATCCAGATCTCCACTTTCTGCCACCCTTTCATCTCCTTTCCTTCAAGTGGTGTTCTACAGTCTTCTGTACTTCTGTACTCAGATTAGCTTGCTGATAGCTGTTTGCATCTTTTTTTCACCACACCCCCCCCTCCTTCCTGCATATAAAAAGGCTTTATATTTATTGACTTTCAGCCAGATGGTACCACTCCCACCATCCAATCTGAGCATGTTGTTCTCTTTGGAGTGGCTTTCACCTCATACACAACTGTTTCCATACCCTTGTTTGCCTTCACAGTCAGCCCCTGCTGTTGTTCTCAATTGTTCAAGCTAAATCATTTTCACCATGTGCAACTATTCCACTGTGCATTAGGAAAATCATATTTTATTTTATTTTTTTACCTCCAGTTCTTTGGAGAAGGCAGTGAACAGAAGTGGAGGAGTGAGACTGCATGTGACTTCTCTTTTTTTTTCTTTTTCTTTTTTTTTTTTTGAAGGCTATACTTAGTTTTGTCTTGAATTTCAGCATTTTGCATAGCAGCCTCACTTTTTCTTTCCTGTTGTTCTCTTTCTGTTCATATTGTTGAAAGATTGTTGTGGAGTTTTATTTTTTTTCTGTTTAGCTGAGTTGGTTTTGACATCAAACACCAGACTTCCTTAAAGCCAGGGGTAAACTGAAGGTTTATGTTTTGGTTTATGGTTTGTGCTATAGGGGGCTATGGGTGCTATAGGGTTCTGTAGGGTGCTATGGGTGCTCTAGGGGGCTGTGGGAGACCATGGATGCTATGGGGGTCTATAGGGTGCTGTAGGGGGCTGTGGGGGGCTATGGGTGCTATAGGGTTCTACAGGGTGCTGTGGGGCTCCATAAGTTTCTGTGGGGCTCTATGGGTGGCTATAGAGTGCTATAGGGTGCTGTGGGGCTCTATAGGGGGCTGTAGGGTTCTGTGGGTCACTATAAGGTGCTATGGGGGGCTATAGGGTGTTGCTATGGGTCTCTATGGGCCCCTATGGAGCTCTATGAATCCCTATGAGTCCCTATGGGCCCTTATGAGGCCCTGTGGGTCCTTATGGGTTGTTATGAGTCTCTATAGGTGGCTATGGGGTGCTGTGGATCGCTGTAATGTGTCAAACTTCTTCTTTTTCTTTTTCTTCTTCTTCTTCCTGGTCAAGCTTTTCCATGTTGGACTTGATCTTGGAGATCTTTTCCAACCTTAATGATTCTGTGTTCAAAACATGGATCTTGCTGACAGGCTGCTTTGGTTTGTGATGCAGGCATTTCTAACATCTGATACTTCATCACTTTGGTCATCTGTCCAGCTTGACACTCAGCTGTGTACTCAGCAGAAGTGATGGAACTTGAGGTGCAACCCTGACATAGTATCCTTATATTCTGGGGTCTTGACTCTGTTCAGAACCTTTTTAAGAGGAAAGTGGTTTGGACTGTCAGAGAAGTTAGATGTGGCCCTTGGGCTCCTGAGAAGACATCAGTGATGTCTTCAGGTGGACCTTACATGCATGTCTGGTTCAGACAGTGTGTGAGTGTGTGTCATGTATTTGTTAAACTTCTGTGTGTGTCTGAGGCTTTTAAACTCGTGGTATATACAACTTGTTTAGCCTACAGCTTTAAGCCAGGAAGTCTTGAACCGTGTTTTGAATCATTTTCCTGTTTCCATACTGACCATTCACACAGACCTCTCAGAATTGTGCAGGGTCAATGCTGAGAGTTTCAGTGCTTGTTTATTGTTTCCTCCAGAAACAGAAATCCCTCCTAAATTCTCCATCTTTATTCAGCCCACTCAGCCCTGTTGAGAATGTCTTCCCTTTGCATCAATTGCTCAGACATGCAATGTTCTCTCTGCAGACTAGCCTCTAGGCACAGTTAGGGCTAGCAAAATCAATGTTTGAATGTGGAGATCTCAAACATAAATGTAATGAGCAGCTTTGCTCTAGGAGAGCTCTGGACAACCACACAGTGATCTCCAGCATGTTCTGTTCTTCTAAATCATCCTGCACTCTCAGGTAATGGTCTCTGCATGATTTCCTCTATTCCTGCAGATCCCTCTTTGTGGCAGCAATGCTTCCTGATGTTGTCCTAACGTTGCTCTACCTCCCACACATTTTAGCAAGTGTCCTGTCTTTTTGCTGCTTTCCATCCTCAATCAAAGACCAGAAGGATGACCCTGTCCTCATTTGCTGATGATGGTAGCTCTTGTGCTTGGGGTGGTCCAAATCACTGGGATGCTCTTGACTCCTTCATTCTTAGGAACAGTGAGTTGTTCCTTTCTTCTGAAACACAACATAGGTTGGGAGCTCATCCCAGTAGGCTCTTCTTCCTAGAAGACACACCCAGGTGCTTCAGACTGTCTGTGAAGAATCTTCCTCTAGAGAGCTCCCAGTCCTTTGTAAAGGACATTTTCTAAATCCACAAGTAACATAATCACCCAGAGCCTTCTTGTCTGAATCACTTCTGCTTCATTTGAAAGAGGGAAGATTTGGGTTTTTTTTTCTGATCTCTGAATTATCCAAACTCATCTTGTGCCAACACCTTTGATTTTTGTACTCTCCCTTGTAGGTAATGTCTTTTGAAGATGCATTTATAAATTGTTGCAGGCATGTACCTGGATTTCAATAGAAAGCTTTGAATAGTGGCACAAGTAAGCCTTGTTTGGGGCACTTTTTCAGAATGGGAAGTGATATATGAATTGTGGAATCATCTTGGAATTGGTCCTAGTGTTGACTTAATAAAAGTTGTTGAAGGTATTGATGGCTAAGGAAGTTAAATCCTTATCATCCACTATGTTGTGCAAAGGCACTGTGGTGATTTCTAGAAGACAAGCAACATAGAAGGCTTGTTACGTGCAGATGTTTTTCCTTATATTTTCTATATTTCTTTTTCCTTTGTCTTATAGAATCACAGAAAAGCATAGATTGGAAAAAACCTTTAAGTCCAACCATATCCCCAGCTCTGCCAAGTCCACCACTAAACCTCGTCACTAAGAACATCTTCTCCCAGTTGCTCTTGGAGAAGTGGTACTGACCAAATTTGTATTTTCTCGTGGTTGCTGAATCACAGAGTTGGAGAATGCATGTTCTAAAAGTCATTTACTATCGGGTGAGCTCAGAAAAGTTCAAGTATTAAGTACTTCAAATGCTGACTGTGTCTAGTTTTGCCTGTTTAGTTGAAGATATGAGACTTCTGTTCTAAGGAAAGGAGAGGGCACCCAGTAAGTGCTGAATGTTCTCTTCATCCACGTTGAAAGCTGCCACCGAGCTGCAGAGAATCTGCTCTGCTTAGGAAAGCCATGCCAGGGACACTGGCTGCTGGACTGCTCTGTAATATTGCCACTTCACTGTTCACTTCCTTTCCTGAGTGCATGAAAAAAAAAAAAAAAAGGAAACCTGTGTTTGCAATGAGAAGCTGTGCGTGGGAATCATGTCCCCTCCAGAGCTTCAGGGTGGAGTTGCTGCTTGCTGCACCATGAGTGGTGGGCCAGCATGCTGTCACTCCAGCCCTTGCTTTACTGATGGGGCAGTAGCCTTGGATTTCTACACATTGGCAGAGCTCTCGGTTCCCCTAAAAGTTAAAAGGAGCTGCTGCCCATGTTGCTAGCCAAACCTCCGGTTCCTCCAACCAGACCACTGCAGCGTTTCTGAGAACTAGAGAACATCCAGCCTGCTTTATCCAGCTCCCTGGTTACAAATACCCAGTAGGCAGCTTTGCAGGGGATGTGTAGGGTCGGGTTTGCTGGAGGGTTTGTGTACATAGTGTGTGTACACAGCTCCCAGGCAGTGTGGGAGACCGAGAGATGACTGAGAACGTGAAGGTCAGGGAAGGAACCGCAGTGACTTCATGGTGGTTTCAAAAATGCTCTTATTTTGGTCACAGCCCCCACACTAAATTGTCTACTTACACGTCCATGGACTCAAACTGCCAGACTCTTTGGGGCTCTTTAGCTTGGAGAAGAGGTGACTGAGTGACTGACCTCATCAATGTTTATAAACATGTAAAGGGTGAGTGCCAGGAGGCTGGAGCCAGGCTCTGCTTGGTGATGCCCGATGACAGGACAAGAAAGGGCAACGGTGGAAGCTGAGGCATAGGAAGTTTCATGTAAATATGAGGAGGAATTTTTTCACTGTGAGGGTGACAAAGCACTGGAACAGGCTGCCCAGGGAGGTTGTGGAGTCTCCTTTGCTGGAGATATTAAAAACTCGCCTGGATGCATTCCTGTGTGATCTGGTGTAGGAGATCCTGCTCTGCCAGGGGTTGGACTGGATGAGCTTTCAAGGTTCCTTCCAGCCCCTGACATTCTGTGAATCTGTGATTCTATTGCTCTGTATTTGGGATGCCCTCTGCTTTGCACCCCACTCAAAGCCTTCCAGCTTTCTGGGGCCATCTGAGCTGATCTGAGTTCAGTCCAAATCTTCAATATTGTGGATGGCTGACTTGGTGAATGGTAACATCTGAGGTGGTTTCAGGAGGAAAACAAGACTGGTGCCACAGCTGGAGTGAACTGGGGACGCAGCAGAGAGCAGGCAGGACTGAGTAAGGGCCTTCTGTGGTTGCCCAGGGCAAGAATCAGAGCTGGCTATCAGGAGGCTTTGTCAGGAGTTAGAATCTGGCCTGGCCCAGGAATGAGCACAAGCAACTCACAGGGTTTGCTGAGACATCTGCTCAGGGATTTGTAGTCCCTTCTGAGCAGCAGCTGAAGGAGGGACCTTGTCTCCAGTCACTCACGCAGTGGCTGCTCAGGAGATGATTCAGTGCTGGTTGAGTAACAATTCAGGACAATTTGAACAGGTTACCTGCACATCCTCCTGAAGCCTACTGCCTTTTTGAGCAACAGCATTTCAAAGCTGATGTATTGTGAAAACAAGACACCCTGTAAACAGATTAGAGCACTCATTTGTCGTTCACTCAACTTCCCTGTAGGGAGCCTGCCAAGTACCATCTCACATCTGCTCTTGGAATACACTGAGGAAGGATGGGGCTGTCTGGAGAGGAATCTTGCAGTTTAGATGGAAGCTGAGGTCTGTGGGGATTATCTCATTTAACTTTAGGTATTTGCAGTGTAGACATCCACCCCTCAGCCAGTTGCCTAAAGTAGTATAGGGCAAGTTCCCTCAAATCTATTTTGGATTGAAGTGACTTATGTGCTGAGCTTGTTTCTCTCTTCAGGTGAGGAAGGGTGATCAGTGTGAAGTAGACAGATATAGGCATTTACATTATAGACACATACTTTTTGCCCATGTTTCTGAGTCCTGGAGGCCAAGCAGTTCTGGATCTGCATTTCCTTTGGATTTCTCTTGATCCTGCAATCAGAGAGTAAATTTCCTGAAGGAGGTTTGGTCAGTTTTGTAGTGAAGTTTCTGGGCAACATTTAAGAAAAGAAACAGAATTTTCTTCAACCAAGCTTTGCTCCTTAGACCTGGAGGTAAAAGGAAATTAAAAGCAGTCCATGACCAATAGTTCTGCCAACAAGCTACTTTGCTGCCCATTGATTTCTACAGAAGTCAGATATTGGGGTCCATTTGTTTCCTTCCTTTGCTGCCCATGTGTACTCTTGGGATGATCACTATTCTTCCTTGCTTACTTTTCTGTACCATAAGAGAGATATTACAACACCTTGCTCGTCACCCTGAGTTGTAGATCTAAACACCACTGATCTCAGTGTTGCAGCATGCCTGTCTTTCTGCAATCTTTTGAATTCAAATCCTTCATCTGAGCTTCTTGGAAAGGAAATTCATATTTAACCTACTCCAGATGGTAATTCAAAAGAGGAGCTAAATGTGCTTACCCAGACATCAGAACTGTCTCCTACTTGGTTGTAAGAATTTACTGCAGTGCTGCCTCTCTTTCAATTGCTGTGTGTCATTACTCCAGTACCAGGTTGTCACTTCTCCCTTCGAACCCTGATTCAGCTCTACTTTCCAAGAGAGGCACATACAAGCTTGTCATGAAGGAGTTAAGCAACACAGCTGCTCAGCTTCCCTTTCCTCCTGGTTCTCCAAGCTCTTTGCAAAACACTCCGCACATGTTTCCCTGATCTTCCAACCCCTCACACAGAAAGGGGACAATCAGACTAAATGAAGTCTCCGTGCCTCCAAGCTGCTGGATTGATTTGGCCAAGTTGCCTTTGTTTAACAGGGCCTGCTTAGATGAGCTGAAAAAAACCATCTGCTCTCCTTGTCAAATGATAGATCTGTTGTTGGCACGATTGTATCTGGCAGAAGCATACATTGGAGTGGTTTAAACAGCAAAGTGAGAGTCAGGATACTTGGGTATCTGCCTGGACCTCTTTCACTTGGAGAAGTCTCCTCGGGACACATGCTGCTCCCCGTGCTCTCAGAGTCCCTTCCCTTGCAGAGTGGTCTATTTACAACACAGCAGAACATAGGTTGCCTCTGATTTAAAAACATTGGGTTTGCAAGTTCTTTATTGATCCCTACAAAGCCCACACAGGGTAATTTAGTGTATTTTGAACTTGGTCCTATCTCCCAGTTTTTGTCTGATGCTTCCTTTCCCATGCTGCCATGACATATTGTAACACGATTTTGGCTCCTTAGACAAAGGTCCTTTAGAAGAACAAATAATGATCATACTAAATGATTTTAATTTTTTTTTTTCATTCTTTTTTTCCTCAGCACCATCAGAGCTTTTGTCATTATGAAGCTTGACACAGTTATTTTTGGAAATTGTGTTACCTGTCATTACAGATAAAAGTCCTGTGTGGTGTCTTCCTTCGGTCCGCTCTCTTTGCTCATTCTTGCACTTGTACACAGTATTCTTTTGGGCCTCAGTCTGAGGTGTTTTAGGAATAAAACTGTATTTTTCTGAGGGTGTTCCAAAGGATGAAATTTTAAAAGCTTAAAATCTAGTTTTAAGGCAGAGCTGAATGAAGGTATGGGAGAAATCAAAGACAAAGTTGCTGTGCAGGAAGTTGCTTCAGCCTTGTGTTCCCTTGAATAATGAGCACAAATAAAAGCCTCTGGACTGAAATTAATGGTGAGCAACCAGCCAGCAGCAGATTCTTCAGGTTATGCTACTGTGGCTTGAAACAAGACAAATCTCCCATTTCTTTTGCTGTCTTCGTGAAAAAGGGTTAAGAAACTCCATCTCCACCTACAGCAGTGACTGAAGTCGTTCCAGAAGCTGTAGGAAAACAAATGGCTCTCTCTTGTCTTCTGTTGTTACCTCCTTCACAGAAGATATGGGAAAGTAGCAATAGTATAAAAATTTGTCATTTGGGTAGCTAGAGGTGTACTCATGTGTCACTATTGTGCAGGCTCTGGGAGCTGAATGAAATAAGTGAGGGATGTGATTTCCTCATCCATTCCTTGTTTAACTCCAAATACTATTATCAGTGCCCATCTCTACTAGGGACTCCATACACATCTTCTAAATACTTCCAGGGATGGTGACTCTGCAGCTTCCCTTGGCAGGCCATTCTAGGGCTTGGCAACCCTTTTAGTGAAAATTTTTCTTCTAGTTTCTAGTCTACACCTCCCCTGGCACAACTTGAGGGCATTTCATCTTGTCTTATTGTCTGCTACTTGGGAGAAGAGACTGACCCCCACCTGCATCCAGTTTCTTTTCATATAGACAATAGCAGAAAGCAAGAAAGTCTTCCCTGAGCCTCTTTTTGTCCAGGCTGTACAATCCCAGGTCTCTTAGTCACTCCTCCTAATAGTTGTCCTCTAGACCCTTCACCAGCTTTGTTATCCTTAAACTATGAGCTCCAGCTAAGCCCAGGAACACTTTATGGTCAGAAGTGGAGATACTGAAGATCACATCACTTCTTGTGGGTCCAGACTCCTGCTCACCTACGGCTGTGGCTTCACTGTGAATCCTACCTGCCTTTGAGTAGCTGCCATGGGAGAAAAGGAGCTGACTTGTGGTTAGCCTGGCCCTGTTAAGGGAAGACATCACTGAGGAAACCAAACATTTCTGTCTCTCCCTCAGTCTGTGACAGTTCTTTGAAGTGTATTTAATTAAGGAATGTGCACAATGGCTTTCCTTGCAGCAGCAGACTGTGCAGTAATCCTCTAACAATTGTTGGGATCTGTCAGGCTAGAAAAAGTCTCATTAATAAAGACTTTGGGCATAATTCCACTTAAGAGTTGCTGCAGAATTCAGAGCTGCAGGAAGTCACATCCCGAAAAACACTCACTGTGCCTTTCTGCTCAGGGCTTCAGGGTGTGTGTGGGAAAAATGACTCTGACAAACCTGCCATGGTTTTACCACAATGTCCTGAGCATGAGGGCTTAGGGAAGGAGAGTTTACTGAGTATCACAGAATCACAGAATGGTTTGTGTCTGAAGGGACCTTAGAGATCATCTAGTTCCAATCCCTCTGCCATGGCCAGGGGCCAGGTTGCTCAAAGTCTCATCCAACCTGGCCTTCAGCACTTCCAGGGATGGAACATCACAATGGATGTTCCCAGGAAACTGGATTACTGGTCATGTGAGCTAACCAAAGCTAGTCATGCTTTTCCTTTATCTACAGTTTTTGGATGGGAAATGTGAATTAGTGCAATCCTCATCCTCACATCTGTTTTTTTTCCACAGCAGACACCAAACTGAACAAAACAGCACAGGAAAAGCAAACGAACAAACAATAGCAAAAACAAATATGGGGGAAAAGCAAAATGAATTTTAACAAGCTGTCTAAAAATTTTGTTTCAAGCTTTCCTAGGAGGAGCACACCAAAGAAGGAGACTTATTTACTCTCTCATCTCAGGGAAGATCCCTCATGGCAAGAAAGACTTGCAGCTCTTGAGGGGTTTTTTCATCCATGAGCATTTTGTCATCTGGGACACGAATTAAGGCATCTGAACTTGTTGCCCTGCTCATCATCATGCCAGATGAACTGGAAAAAAAAAAAAAAAAAAAGAAAGAAAGAAAAAACAACACTCTTTGCTGTTTCCTAATGATGCCCAAAGCTGTGATTTTTATTTTTGTCTTTTATTATTATTTTTGTATTCCACCTGCCTTTGTGGAATACAGTGACAACTGTGATATGTGAGGTTTATTAGTGCTGTCACTATGGAGGTAGAGGGAGGGTTGCTCTGATTGTTTGGGTTATTTATTTGGTTTTTTGGGTTTTTTTTAGTTAATGTGGAAAACGAGCCATAAACTAGAAAGCCTCCAATGTGAGCTTCTCTGTTTGTTGACCTTGATGATTCAGTTAAAGGTCTTTAGAATACCAAATTCACCCATCACTGATATTCTCTGGATATTTTAGTTTGAGCTGGTCACAACCACAGGCATTATTGTGGGATGGAAGGCTTCAAGGCTGATGCTCCCAAGCTCTCTGTGGCTAGGAAGAATGATGGAAATCAGTTCAAGCTGAGCATAGAGATTTTACGTAGATAAAAAGCAAGGGAATGTGTCCCTTTTGAGGGAAAAGGAGTTATGCATCCCACTCTTTGTTTACTTGTTTGATTATAAAACCATAGAATCATTCTGGTTGGAAAAAGCTTTTAAGGTTGAGCCTAACCATTAACCCAGTACTGCTGAGCCTGCCACTAAAACATGCCCCTCAGCACCACATCTACACACCTTTAATTGCCTCCAGGGTCAGTGGCTCCACCACTCTCCTGGGCAGCCTGTTCCAGGGCTTTACAACCCTTTTGGAGAAGAAATTTGTTTCCTGATGTCCAAGCTAAACCTCCCTTAGTTCAAATTGAGGCCATTTCCTCTTGTCCTATCGCTTGCTATCTAGGATAAGAGACCAAGCCCTACCTCACTCCAACCTCTTTTCAGGGAGTTGTAGAGAGCAAGTCCCCCCCCTGACCTCCTTTTCTCCAAGCTGAACAACCCCAGTTCTCTCAGCTTCCCCTCACTGAACTTGTTCTTTAGACCCACCACCAGCTTTGCTGCCCTTGTCTGGACACTCTCCAGCACCTTAATGTCTTTCTTATAGTGAAGGGCCCAAAACTGAACCCAGTATTCAAGGTGTGGCCTCACCAGTGCCAAACACAGGGGCGACAATCTCTGTCCTACTCCTTGAGATCACACTATTGCTGATCCAAGCCAGGATGCTGTTGATGTTTTTGGCCACCTGGGCATGCCTTGGCTCATGTTCAGCCAGCTGTCGACCAGCACTCCCATGTCGTTTCCATCCATTCTGCCACAAGCCTGGAGCATTCATGGGGTTGCTGTGACCCAAGTGCAGGACCTGGTACTTGGCCTTCCTCAACTTCATCCCACTGACCTTGGCCTCTCCAGATCCCTCTATGTATGAGATGGCTGCTTTAAGGTCAGCATATCTAAGGTGCTCTTTACATGGGCACATGCTCCCTGGATTGAAAGCTGTTGGCCAAGGGAGATACCCTAGCACATCTCAGCTGAGATGTGTGATACCTCTATGCAGGAAACTAAATCCCATCTTCATTGTCTGACTCTGCTTGGAATCAGTGGGAATCATGCATCTAAATACTCCTTCAGTCCATGGAGCCTCCCATCTTTCTTAAAAGCTCTCGGCAGGTCAGCACCAGCCCCACGAAAGCCAAAATCACCTTTGTTTTGGTGGTTTAGCTATTGGACACTCTTTTCCCAGAGGTTTGCTTAATATAGATTGGCTTTTGGACTGGAAAAAGAAAGAGAATTAATAAACATGAGAGTTTTGAAATCAGGTCTGTAATCAAGTTTACCTGAATCTATCATGAGTCCCCTTTTCAGAATGCTACAGTGAATTGGCCTCATTTTTTTTCTCTGAAAGGTGATAAAACATTTACTCTAGAGTAAATATCGAGCTGTTCAGGTAAATATGCAGTCAGCCAACTCAGGCAGGTATTTTTAGGGAAGGGAAGATGCAACAGCGAAGAACTTGCTAATGGGGTTGGTAGAAAATTTACTGCATTAAGAAAAAAAAAAAAAAAAAAAAAAAAGAAGTTAAAATGTCTTGTAGATGTACACAGCACTTGATCAAAGTTAGAGCTGCATGAATTCATTTATAAAGTGGAAACTTGAGTTATTTATAGACCTGGGATGAATTTGGCAATAGCTGAAGTCCAGAGAGTTAAAACTTCCCCTTTGAAAAAGGCAAAATATTTTCAAAACATTTTGATCTTCGTTTTTGCAGTAAGTGGTTCTGCAGGTCTCTCACACTTCCCCTCACTCTTTTTTTTTTTTTTTTTTTAAGGTTAAAATATAGAACGATAACAGGCACTATAAATCAGAGAAAAAAGAATCTATGGGCCAAGATAAAATTCCCTCTGGGAAAAATAAATATTTGGGTACTAAGACAACTGCAGATAAATCCCTCCCCTTCTTCTGTTTGATTTTTGGTTGTTGTTTTTTTTTTTAATGATTATTATGTTTAATTTGACTAGAAAAAAGCACATAATTGATTGTTTATATGCTACTAATCAACGCCCATTGCCAAGCTAAAGGAAATTACAGTCTGAACAAGGCATGGGGTGAAACAAGGGAAAGAGTAGGTCAGATCAATAAGAAATAAAGCTCAACATAAGCTGACGGTGTGCACATGCAGCCCAGACAGCAACCATGTCCTGGGCTGCATTAAGAGAAGCGCTGCCAGCACGCAAGGAAGGGGATTCTGCCCCTTTACTCTGCTCTCCTCAGACCCCACCTGCAGCACTGTGTGCCGTTCTGGAGCCCCCAGCACAAGAAGGACATGGAACTGTTGGAGAGAGTCCAGAGGAGGTCACGATGATGATCTGAGGGCTGCAGCAGCTCTGCTATGAGGACAGGCTGAGAGAGTTGGGGCTTTTCAGCCTGGAGAAGAGAAGGCTTCCAGGAGACCTTAGAGTAGCCTTCCAGTATCTGAAAGAGGCCTACAGGAGGGCTGGGGAGGGACTATTCACAAGGACTTGTAATGACAGGACGAGGAGGAATGGGTTTAAACTGGCAGAGGGGAGATTTAAATTGGATGTTAGGAGAAAGGGTAGTGAGACACTGGCACAGGTTGGTTTTGGTTTGTTTTTGGTTTTTTTTCCAAAACTCAGCAAGAGTGAACACTGAATCAATGAATTCTTACAACAAAGGCTCATCCAATGTTCTCTAAATATGTCCTTGAAGCTCATCCAACTCATGGAGTTTTTTTCTGCACTGCATTTAACGGTGATGGGTGTAAACTCAAGCCAACACTTCTGCTCTCTTCATGTCACTCCTCTCTCACCGTCTCTTTGCAGCTGAGCTTCCCAATAGATTTCTCCCTGCTGAATGTCTTTTCCCATCTTTTTGAGATGAAATGTTGTGCAGCTCTGTGCATAATGGGACCTCAGTCTCTGCTTGCAGTGGCCATAGCAGTGAAGCAAGGAGTTCCCTCCATGTTGAGAGGAGTCAGTGGCAAGTGGACACTGTGGTGTGTGACACATTGTCCTGCTCCTGGTTCTTTTCTATGAGCTCAAATGCTCATTTCATAGAATCATAGAATCAGTCAGCGTTGGAAGGGACCACAAGGATCATCTAGTTCCAACTCCCCCTGCCATGCAAAGGGACACCCTACCCTAGATCAGGCTGACCAGAGCCTCATCCAGCCTGGCCTTAAACACCTCCAGGGATTTGGCCCCAAACACCTCCCCGGGCAACCCATTCCAGGGTCTCACCACTTTCATGGTGAAGAACTTCCTCCTCACATCCAATCTGAATCTCCCCACCTGCAGCTTTGCTCCATTGCTCCTAGTCCTGTTACTACCTGATAGCCTAAAAAGTCCCCCCCCAGCTTTTCTGTAGGCCCCTTCAGACACTGGAAGGCCACAAGAAGGTCACCTGGGAGCCTCCTCTTCTCCAGACTGCACAGCCCCAACTCTTTCAGTCTGTCCTCATAGCAGAGGTGCTGCAGCCCTCTGAGCATCCTCGTGGCCTTCCATGAAAGTTTCATGATTGAGGCATCTCCTGGATGTCATGTTGTAAGGAGTTCACAATTAATTACCTGCACATTTGTAGCCACTGTTGTATTACAGACACAACATAATTAAGTCTGACTGAGGAGAAACCACTTGGGGAGAAAGAGTCTTGTCATTGGGAATTTCTTGCTTTTTACCTCCTTGATCTCTTCATCTGCATCAAAGGTTGTGCTCTTTATTTGATTTGGGGGTTTGTTTTGCTTTGAATTAGCATGGGTTAGGAGGCAGGCCATGTCAGGACGGAATAAGCACAGATCCCACTGCTCCTGGAAGGAATAATAGAACTGCCATCTTCCTGCCTTAGGTAGCTGTTGGTGTGAGGTTAGTCAGGCAGGGTTCCCAGAGCAGAAAGAAGCAGAAATCCTCCTGATCATATAAAAATAAAAAGAAAAATAAAAAATAAAATAAAAATAACAATAATAATAAAAAATAAATAACAATAAAAATTTAAAGGTTGTTGTATTTTTATCTCAAGGAAGGCACAGAGGGTAATGCAGGCTGTGGTTTACAGACCCTCTCTCAAGCAAACTCCAAGTAAGGCTGGCTGAATGTCTCCTGTTGTGTAGTGGCCTGGGAGAGCTCAGGTGATCATGAATCCCCAGGAAAGCATCTCTGGGCATTAAATGGGATTTATTCACTCTTTTTCTCTGCCCTTTCTGCAGGCATCCAGCACACGCCCAGAATGTATCATCATGCAGGAGATTGAAGAGGAACGAAGCCAGTGCTTTGCAGATCTCAGTGGGGATAACCAGACTTCAGGTATGGGGATGCTCTCTTCTCTTGTCTTCATTAGGGCTGCAAAAATAGCCAGAGGGCTGCAACACCTCTCCTGTGAGGAAGAGTTGAGAGAGTTGGGGCTGTTTAGCCTGGAGAATAGAAAAGCTGAGAGAGTTGGGGGTCTTCTGCCTGGAGGAGAGGAGGCTCCAGGGAGGCTGCAAAGAGCTTAGGAAATATTGACACAGCCACCAAAGATCAGTCTTCAGTTGTAGAGGTCTATGTGGTAGACAAAGAAAGATTTTGGCTTTGGTGTTGTCCCATCCCATCCTACAGCAGTGCTGTTGAGCCACGGTCTGGGACATCAACTTGGAGCTCTCCCCTTTCAAGTGCCTCTCAAGTTACAGGTCCTGGTTTTGTGACCAAAAGTGGTGTAAGAAGCAGCAGTAGGCTGCCAGGCTTCAAAAAAACAATTTACATAGCAGAGGGAAAGAGTGAGGAGATGCATATCAGGCCTGATGTTTGCATACAGCCTGCTGAAAGAGGAAAAAAGTGGAAGATGTCTTCTCATCTTCTCTCCCATGGCATTGCTCACAGTTAGGCTACGGACTGAAGGACTGTTCAGCACAGTGGTGCTTAATGACAGAAGAGCATCCTGGGGACAAGCTGACACCTGGAGGAACTTTTCTGAGTGCAAGGGTGGCTTTCAGCCCCTGCTTTTATCTACTAAGATATGGTTTCCTTTGATTCAGAGTCCGTTTCAAGTGTCCCTGTACAGTCACGTGGAACCATTGGAAGAAATGTTTTCCTGGAATCAAATAAAAGGGAGAATCAGGATAGTTAGAAACATTAGTCTGAAATTCAGCTTAATGTTTTATGTTCCTTTTCATGGATATTTAAATAAATTCAATTTAAGTACAGTTCAGTACAGGGAGCTTGGACTCAATGAGCACTTTGGGCCCCTTCCAACCCCTGACATCCTGTGATCCTGTGATCTGCAAATCTAACAATGCCAAGTTCACCACTAAACCATGTCCTTCAGCACCACATCTCCACATCTTTTAAATAGCTCCCAGGATGGTGACTCCACCACTTACCTGGGCAGCCTGTTCCAGGGTTTGACAACGCTTTCAGGGAAGTTTTTTTTTCCTAATAGCCAACTCAAACCTCCTCTGACACAACCCGAGGTTGTTTAAGGCCTCAACGACTTTGGTGGTGACTCTTGAATCTGAGTGTTGCTGAGAAGGGGAAAAAAAAAAAATCCCAATAAAATTCCCAGGAAAAATATGATTTTAACACAGTTCAGTTCCCTGGAGAAAAGCCACTGAGGTTCCCTGCCATCTGTAGTGTAACACCTTGATTTATGGCCAGGTAAGTGCACTGCCTTCTGCACATTCCTTTCAGCAAAAAAAGAAAATCACTTGAGGTTTAACAGCCGATTTGTTTTCCCTTCTAATTAAATGAGTGGAAATAAGGAGATGCACTGTTTGGGTACAGCCTGGAAATAAAGCCTTGTTTAGGAGCCATTATCAATTGTATTGATCCAAGGGGCTTAATCACAGATGTAATTTGATGTGTCAGAGAGATTAGTCAGTTATTAACACCTGATGATGGTGCTGAGATTGATCACCAGCTTGGGATAAGAAGGTAGATTTCCACTGGTGAACAATAATGCTTGTCTTAATGCTGTTTCCCCTTTGAACACCTCTTCCTTCTGGTGGGTGTATATCTCTGGGTGAAATCAGTGCTTTCTTTTCCAACTAAACCTCTGAATTTTCAGTTCTGGTAGCAGGTGCCATTTGCTGTTCCTGGTGCCAGCCATCCTGGACCACAGGACTGCTGTTCATCAGTAGCAGGATGGGAGCATCTGTATTCTCTGTTAGGAGTGTGAATCAGTATCCATGAAGTTACTTGAATCTGAGGAGTCTTTAGCAGGAACACAGGAGAGGCAAAAGCACAGCCACCTCTGATGAGAAGAGGTTAACTTTCCAGCATGAAAAGGGGAGAAAACAGCGAGGGAAATCCATTGAAGCTTCAGTGTGTACACAGGAGAGTAAAATGACTGTGAGTTCAAAGTCTGGACCTTAAAGGAAGTTTGTTAGGACACTGAAGAGCCTTTCTGGAAGTCTGGAGGAAGGAGTGTTTTATTGACTTCATGGCAGAGCTTGCCTGGATTATGTAAGGGTGTGTAGGATGCAGTTGCATATTGCAGCACAGAATTGGGGTTTATGAGCAGCTCTTTCCTTGCTGTCCTCTGCCCTCTCACCCTTTTGCCTCCATGCTGAAATAACTAGTAAAAATGTGAAGTGACAGCTGGGATTCAATACAGAAGTGGATTCTTTAACTCAAGACTAAGTGGCTTGTTTCACACAGCGAATAAGCATTGAATGGGAATGACTTTTGATGAGGATTTTTTTCCGCTTGATTTTAGGTAGCTCCAGTGTATTCTGGCCACGTGTAGGCATCCCTGGAGGTGTTCAAGAAAAGGCTGGATGGAGCACTTAGAACCATCAGATAGCACTGGGTGATAGGTTGGACTGGGTGATCTTGGAGGTCTCTTCCAACCTGGCTTGTTCTATTCTATATTCTATTCTATTCTATTCTATTCTATTCTATTCTATTCTATTCTATTCTATTCTATTCTATTCTATTCTATTCTATTCTATTCTATTCTATTCTGTTAGGATGTGGTGGATCACATTCAGATTCCTTTGCCTGTTGACAAGATTTTTGCTTACTGTAAGGGAATTCTTGGGACGCAGTTCAGCTCTGTTGGAAATAATGACACTTTGCAGATGATCCCTCTCCTGGTCTTCACTGGCAAATGAAGTGCTGCATTTGGCCTGGGGGGATCCCAGTTTAAGAAAAACATGGACCTACCTGAATGAATCTAGAGGATGATCAGAGGACTGCAGCACCTTGCCTATGAGGACAGGCTGAGAGAGTTGGAGTTGTTCAGCCTGGAGAAGAGAAGGCTCCAGAGACACTTTATAAATTGCCTTTCAGTACTTAAAGGGGCTTATAGGAACAATGGTGATGGACTATTTGTCCAGGAGTGTAGATCTAGGATGAGGAGCAGAAGTTTTAAACGGAAAGAGAGCTGATTTGAGTTAGATATTTGTATACCTGTGATAGCAGACTACAAGCTGCCTGGTAGCTGCCTGGGCTGTTGTCTTCTTTCCCTTTACCTTTGCTCTCTGACTGTACAAGGCTGCTTCTCTGCCAGCATCTCCCATCACTGCAATGTAAAACAAATCAATAAGGCAATTCCACAGGCTGGGGTTCCCCAAGGCACTTAGTAGTTTGGGCATTTAGAACAGAGTTCTTCAGTTCTCTGCATTACTTTGAAAATGCTTATAAATATCTTTCAGATGTGAAGAAGATAAACCCAGCCCCACCAGAAACCAGGCTTTTACTGCAGATAATTTTTTCAGCCAGGACATCTGTATGCAGTACAGGGATGGCTTAGCTGGTAGTACAGTTAGCAGCAGTAGGGAAGCTCTCCCAAGGGTTAGGAGGAGAGAATGGCTGAAGGGCTTTTGCTTTCCAAACTCACAGATGGTGGCAAACCTCTAGGTGAAATGTGGCTGAGATCCTAAGGGCTTGCTGCCAGGCAGGTCTCACCACTGTGCTGCTTCTTGCTGGCTTCCACATGCTTTTCTTATGTGTTTTCTTTATGTGCTCCTGGTGCACAGAGAGGGTTTTGGGGTTTTTTGGCTTTGTATTTTAGAAAGCTTCACTCTCCATGGCTGTAGTCTGTAAACAGTTCAGCTTAACCTGAAAGCACTCAAATAAAACAAAATAACTAAAACTTTTAAAAATTATTTTTCTTCCTTAAAAAAAAGCAATGAAAGCAATCAGGTCTAGGTTTGTTGACTCAGCTCCTTACCTATTTAATCTGGCACTGCTAATCAGTTTGCTCTGCAATCAGATACTCTTTCACAAGCGAGAGAGAGTCATTTGGAGATGGCAGTTGAATAAGGTGCTGTGACTTACACGTGAGTGAGATGAGCAGCTATGAAGACCATACTTCTGCCTAGGAAGCATGGCATCAGATGGTAAACAGCCTTGATGGAGAGTGGTGGCAATATTGGGCAGCACTTGGGCACTGGGATCTTGGCCCAGTTTTGGAATTTAATTGTATAGAAGTTTCAGGGAAAGTATTCAAGAACAGAGAGGGAAGATCTTTAGACCACAGAAGACTCCTGATACCAGAGCCTGGTGACCTTGACCTGCTTGCCACACTTGTCCTAATTCAGCATTCACCTTCTTTATGGCAAGGGGACACTGCTGGTGTTTGTTCAACTTGGTGTCCACCAGCACCTTCTCTGCAGAGCTGCTCTCCCCATGGTACAGGTTTAAGGCATTATTACTTCCCAGCTGCTGGACTTTGCATTTTGTTTAGTTGGACTTCCATCATTTTCCAGGACTCTCCAATAGGGAAGGCCTTCTACTCAGTTTGAATCCTAAATTCTGGAAGTTAAATGCAAGTGAAAGAAGCTCAGAACTTCACAGCCAGAGACTGTCAGCATCTCTCAGAATCAGGCCAGCGTTTTGTCTGTTGTCCACAGTTCAACAGCGTGGACGTAGCTGAGATTATTTTCTGTGTCAGTGAAAATTGCCAGTAGCTATCAAGCAGCTGCTACAATCAAGCTGCCTCTGATACCTCAAGTGCTTCAGCAGTGCACTTCATCTTTGCAATCTAGACCTGTCTGTCTTGAAAGCAGAATTTGAAACCAAATCAAAGAGTCAGAAAGATGGAACACATGAAAGAAGATAATGGCAGGCTCCCTCTCAGTGCTTGTTCATGTCTGCTAAACTTGACCATGCTTCACACTTGTGGGCAATAGAGCCAAGTCCTGCAAGCTTGTAGTCATCACTGCCATGTGCAATGGAGTCTGGGTGGGAAATGTCCTGTGTTGTTTAAACTCCAAACACTCCTTCTGCTGTTCCCCAGGCCTGGAGTGGAAGCTAGCTTGAAAAGCCAAATCTGGGACTTGGAGTTCTCTGTCAGTTTTTCCTTGAAGAAGTCAAGGCTCATTCTATGGGAGAGGCAGCAGCGAACATATGGAAATTAAAAGTCAAGCTGGAAAAACGTTAATGAAGTTTAATTTAGGAGTCTGTTTATTCATCACCATCTGTTTATAGTGCAGTAAGAGAAGAAATAATTATTAGTTCCTTTCTTGCAAAAGTTCAGGTGAATTCTCACCTTACTGTTGAATAAGACCTCCTGGGATAGATGATGAGTTGGTCAGACCAAGATGACAGTCTGGTTATCAGCAGCTCTCTGAATGCTCCAGCACTACAGCAGGCACTAGGTGGATGGGAGCTGCTCAAGCACTCAAGGTAGTACACACAGCAGAATGGAGAAAGGACTGGATGGACCACTCAACCCAGGTTGGAGAGATGCTACATTTTCTGGCCATGTCAGGGTGGTACTGCTTCCTTGAGATCTGCCAATTGCTCATGTGGGTGCTGCTTCCACCTTCACATACACAAGGATGGTTGGGTTTGTTAGCAAAAAGCTACTGTTTTAAACTTGATAGCAGAGGTTAGATGAGCGACTGAACCAACAGATTTGAAGTGTGGTAGAAGTCAGTGGAGAAGATGAGGAGTAATGGCTACAAGTTACTCCTGGGGGAGAGTCTGACTGGCAACAAAAAGAAAAAATTTGCATGATGATGGCAATTGGCCATTAGAATAATCTCCTCAGGGCAGTGGTGGAGTCCCCAAAACCAGACATTTTTAAGATTGAGCTGGAGGGAGCACTGGGCCATCTTGTCTAGAATGTGCTTTTGCCAAGAAAGGTTGGACCAGGTGATCACTGGGGTCCCTTCCAATGTAGTCCTCTATGATTCTCTGTGATTGTATGATACTTCCAGGCCATGAGTCTCTTTCTGTGCAAACAGTACCCAGTAGTGTTTTCCCTAGTGTATCAGTTCAGATTAAGCTTCCCAGAACCCAAAGCCCAAAGAATAGCCTTGGTTTGATTTGGAAGTTAAAAGAAAACTTTAACAATAAACAAAAGGTATTTTAGGTAAGGGGAGTAGCAAAAATATAGGGAAGGGAAAACAAAATAGAAAATATGTATACAACAGTGGATGGAGGTGGATGCTCCCACCATGTGCTTTGCTGGCCACATGGCAAAGCAGGAACAGCAGGAACCAGGAATGCTGCTGAATTACGAAGCAGGAATGAGAGAGGAAGAGAGAGAAACAGGAAGTTCCTCTGTTTTTTATAGGGATTCCAGACAAGAACTGGGAGTGGGCTAACCACTGCACCTGAGGTCAGGTTCATACCACCCCCAGGGAGGAGTTAACTCTTTACACCTAGAAAGCTGTTATTTGGCTGTTTCCTGGTAACCTGCTGCTCGAGAAGACTGCTCCTCTCCAGTGAACTTCTGGTTCACAGTTGAATAGTGGCACCTCCTCAGTTGCTTGTCTCTGTTTAAGGCAACCCTAGCACCTGAAGTCCTGGCACCTATCAGAAACAAGATGAAATCCAAAGAGAAATGTACAGCACTTCTTCATTTTTTCCCTGTTGGAACTACAAGCTGATTTTTGCCTTGACTTGAGCTATCTACAGAGAGAATCACAAGATGAGATGTTATAACATTCCTTTTCTGCCTTTACGCACTACAGAGGTGGAGGCTCTGTTTTTGTTTTGCCTGGTGCTCACATGTCCTGGCTGCAAGCTTTCAGTCCAACAGCAGTGTTTCTATGACTCGGGAGCAGCTGTCTGGTGGCTTGTTGGGATTAGCAGCCTTTTATTGGACCTAAGACTTGTGCCGGAGAAGGCGTTTTGGTTTGGAGAATATGTTAACATCTTTAAATGCCACCAGAACTTTTGGTTACTTTTTTTTTTCTTATCATGGGATAAAATGTAAATGCAGAAAACCTTAGTTATGCCAAGGCTTTAAAAAGAAGGAGAAAAATGCCATTGCTGCAGACCAATGGACAGGAAATTCAAAGCGTTTTCAAAGCTCTGGATAACCGCTCGGATGAAATCCTTCAATGCAGAGCTTTTGTTCCTGATGACAACATGTATTTATCTCCCTTACATCCTGTCAGGTTTCTGGTGAAGAAATCTCTGCTTCCTCATCTTTTTTTTTATTTTTCTTTTCCACTTGACTATATTGGATCACTTTCATGATGGTNTTTTTTTTATATAGGATAAATGTATGTGAAAACATTGCATATTCCATAAGTGATGTCAAATTCCAATTACAGTACATGGCTGAGATCCAAAACCTGCTGCAGCCAGTGCTGCAGCTGATTTTCCTCTGCACTGATCTTTCTGTAATCCAAGTGCCTTTGTTTCTTGATCTCCAGCCCTTTTAGTGTAGGAATGCAAAATTGCAGAGAGCATACAAAGCTGAGGTCAGAAGTACCACACATTACATCCACCCTAAGAAGGGTTTCTGTTATGAAAAGCTTTTAAATTATTGATGTCTCATAAGTTTAGCTTGGGTTTTTGTTGGTTTTTTTTCCTTCTAACCATTAAATCTGCTTCCATGTGAAACCAAAGCTTTGTGGTCCCTTCTTACAGATCTGAGGTACAGGGCTACAAACAACCTTACCTGCTTCTTCAAATGCTCCTCTATAGTTATGGACAATAAGGACATTTCCAGCACAAATTCCAGCACATTCAATAAGCAAGAGCTGGCTCATGAAAATTTTACATAGAATCATAGAATGGTTTAGGTTGGAAGACATCTAGTTCTAACCCCTTGCCATAGGTAGAGACACCTCCTGCTAGAACATGGTGAAGATCTCTCCAGCTTTATGGAAGGACTGTAGTGACTATCTAGCTGCAGGTCTGTGGCTTACAGTTTATAGACGAAACTTACATTTTACCCTTCCTTTTTAAACTTGAGGAGTCACGTCTTAGCCTAATACCATGAAGAAGAGCAACACGACATTGGCATAAAGCCTTTTCCATTGCAAAGCACATTGTTTGTTTTCAAAGGTGGAGGGTGAGCCTTTAAAGTAGCAACAGGGTAAGATTCCTCTTAATCATACCATAATCTGTAGGCAAGCCTGCACTGCAGCTTATTGAACATTGGCAGTCCATGAACACAGGTCCAGAGGGGCCTATCACTTGCCTGCTTGCCTTCACTGAGCAAGCCAGGAGTCTGTCAGCTGAAGAATTTGCACTTCAGTAGGGTGACCACATCTCCTGAGCTCTCAACTTGATGCTGCCATTCAAGCTCCTACTTAAGCAGGTCAAGGAATTAATTCAGATTGGACAAAATATTGGAAAGTTGAGGACAGGTCCCCTGAATCTCAAAGCACCTGAACCATCACTGAGAGCTGCTGCACTCATCTCCTGTCCTTGCTTGGACGTTTTTATTGCAAAAACTCACAAAACCTCAAGTAATTACCTCCTCACAATATCCCAGACACCTCCCTCTAGGCAAGATAGTGAAGTAGGAAGGAGCTGCAGCTTGACCAAGTCCAATTTTAGATCTTACATTACCAGAGTGGTCACTTGCCTCCTTAAGAGTCTAAAAAGCAGTGCTAGAGGTTGAGCCTAGTCAGCTTCACTATGAACTGCTGTCTCATAGTCCCAACATAGGAAAAGCCTTCTGGAAATAGTAGGTACCTAAACTCAGGCTCTGATCCTAAGTACCACTTCTGTACAAACTCTAGAAGACCAGGAGTGTCTGAGTAATTAATAATCCCTATAATCCTCCTTTAAGCATGTTCCATATCAGAACACTAGAGATCTGCCTCTTGTTTAGATGCTGGTGAGGAGATAAGTTGTTGGTTTTTTTTGGCAGGCTGCTTTGAAAATCTTTGCCTTGAATCTTGAATCTTTTGTTTTGGTTTACATGTTCTGGGATTAAGCAGAAGGCTCAGCTCACAAAATTGATTTATAGTGATCTGGAAAGATTGAAAAAAAAAGAAAAACCAAGTGTTTGTTCAGTCTGGTAGTTCAAGAAGGACTGAAAGATTAAAAAAAAAAAAAACAAAAAACCTTTAAAAAATATTTATTTATTTTTATCTTCTTTCCTAGTAGATGTTAATGATGGAAAAAATCATAGGATTTTCTATGCTTAAAAATAATCCTCCAGAAACAGTCTCTGGTGATTTTCTTTCACACTGTTTACAGTGACTCAGTCTGGGGGCTTAAGGTGAGGTTTCTTTATTTTTTTCCTTCAAGTCTTGTCTTCTGCAAATGTTTAGGAGGAAAGAAAAAATCTTTTAGTATTTCCTGTTGACTGCCTGGACAACTTCTACTGGAAGCCACTGCAGAAGCAGAACCTGGGAGGGCTCACAGCAGATAACAATGTTCTGATGCTCTCCAGCTTGTACAGTGTGGAAAATTAAATCAATTTCTGTCTTGCCATGGATATTCTGGCAAAATCCATGGACAGGTCTTTCCCCTTGAGTCTGGGGATCCTTTTTGTGTTCTGTGATTGCCCAAGAAACCCCATCCCTGGGAACACTCCAGGTCAAGTTGTCTAGGGCCCTGAGCAGCCTGATCTGCTTTGAATCCCTGCTCACTGGAGGGGGTGGACTACATGTCCTTTAGAGGTCACTTCCAGTCTTAGACATTCTACAGTTCTGTGATTTTTCTGCTGAACTGGGACTTCAGATCCCTCGCTGAGGGATGAATAAAGGAGAATTGGTGCCCCACAAAGAGCACATCGTGTTGGGAAGGAAATGCTACAGTGTTGGGGGGTTGCGTGCCCTGGCAGGACTGCGGTTTCCCTTCAGCTAAGTGGTTTCTCTGTTACATCCTGCCTGCAGTGCTGGAGTCATAGCAGGCAGCATGACAGGCAAAAAATAGCCAAGTTAAATGCAAAGCCATGGAAAGTTGAAAGGGAAGTTTTGAGGGTTTGCTGTGGAGCACACTGTCAGTGTGTAAAAGTAAAATAAAAGGTGCTAAGATGGAGCTGAGAGAGGATGCTTGAGTGAGTGGGGATGGAGCTTGGGGAGGACAAAGAAGTGAATCCAGGAGGGAAAGGGTTGATTTTTTTCAGGGAAGAGCGTGAGGATTCATTTAGTGAAACCTTGGAGCCAAGGTAGCCCTGGTCAAACCAAACCTGTCACAGAAAAATATGATAAAACCTCTGCAAGTCCAGGGCAGGATATGGCAGGGTAGAATTGAAACCACAGAAGATACAAGGGAGAAGTTATAGGAAACTACTTCCATGCTTGAAGAAATTAAATAGGCTAGAACACTTGAGCTTGAAAAAGAGATGCCTGAGGAAGTGTAGGAAAGAAGATTTTTATGGTTTTCCTCCCTAGAGAAAGAGACATTGTGGTTAGATTATGAATATTTCTGTCTCTGGAAAGAACTAGGCAGTTCCTAATGAAACTAGCAATGAGCAGGTTCAAAGTGAATTGGGAAAAGGATGCATTTTGCCTTTCAGTGGACACTTAAACTGTGCAACCCTTTGGTCCTGGAGGTTGTGATTTTGAAAAATTTCCATGGGTTCAGAAGCAAATTGATGCTGCACTAAAGCTGTAAGTTTTATGGCAGAAGAAGAAACTATCAAACATCTTTGACCTTTAAAAGACCCTTCCGACTCAAAACCTTCTACTGTTTTGTTTGTTTATTGGTTGGGGTTTTTTTGTCATTGCATAAAACTTTTAAGATTTAAATACAAGTTTATCCCTGATTCGGGAAGGTCTCTACTCATTGGAGTCTGTGACAGTAGTAATGACCCAAGGTTCTTGATGGGTGTTCCTAACCTCTACCATGACTGAATTCAAGCTGCCTGTCTGGAACTGAGTTAGTAGACCATTTCAGGGACCATCTTTTGGAGCCTAATCTCTCCAGTGAGGCAAAAGCTTAGTGCTCAGCTGGAACAAGAAGTTTGATGCAGTGGTCATTAGTTCTAATGAGACCAAACTGGACAACCCACAGGTGAGCACCTGGGCTACCATTTCTCCCTGAGCTTCTTAGTGGGAGAATGAATGTCACTCTGTAGCTGTTTACAGTTCTAACTCCGGAGAGATTGGAAATTGGCTCAATATAAAATTGAAGTGAAAATGAGTTTCCACTGCAAGCGCAACAGCCTCTGATGGTACTCAGTGATAGCTCAGTTTGGCTTTATCAAGCTGTGCCTTCGCCTCGCTGTTATCTCCCTGTGGGTAATGAGAGGCATGCAGAGATCCCAAGATTAGCCCAGGCACCAAGTGAATATCTTTACATCTGAACATGAATTCAAGGAGCCAAAGTCCCGTGTGAGAATATCCATCAGGAGATACTGGGATTGACCTCATTTATTGGGCAGAATTTGAGGGGAACCAGAGATGTGCTCAAAGGTGATTTTTTTCTGAATTGGGAGTTCGCCAGGGTTAAAAAGAGTGCCTGGCACTAGCCACTGCCATTCATTTCTCTCCTCAGCCATACCTAGTCACATCCCAGAGCTCTGGAGGTCATGTTTATTCATGAAGGAAAGTTATTCTCTGCTGCTTCCTAGATAAGCTTTGACTGTATATTGCTGTAAGTGCAGATATAACTCAAATAAATGGGGTTTGTGCTTTGGTCTGCCAGTTCTGCAAAGCAGTGAGGATTGACCTGTTTTCTATTTATTAACCTTTTAAAGGCAGAGGAAATGAGGGCCTGAGCTTTGAGTCACATTTAGTGGAGATGGTGGAAAAAGTTACCAGCTGTGGTGGGATTTCCTAACCCACTGCAGCCAGGACTGTGTTAGTTGTCTTCAGCCACTTCAGGTGTGAGTCAGGAGCATTAAGAGGAGGCCTCTTCAAAGCCTTGCTTAGGCTGGTAAAGCCCTTGGCTTGCACTTGGGGCATTTGGCTTGCAGAGAGAGAGGCTGAGCTGCTGGATAGAAAGATCTGAGCTCCAGCATGTGGCTAACAGCCTCCAGCCCATTACTTGAGCAAGACTTCAGAAGCCCACTTCAAAAATGAGAGTTGACTACTAGTAATTACACAAATGGTGCAATTAAAAACTACCTGAAGGGAAGTTGTAGCCAGGTGGGGTTGGGCTCTTCTCCCAGGCAACCAGCAACAGAATGAGGGGACACAGTCTCAAGTAGTGCCAGGGGAGGTATATGCTGGGTATTAGGAGGAAGTTCTTTACAGTGAGAGTGATTGGCATTGGAATGGGATGCCCAGGGAGGTGGTGGAGTTGCCATCCCTGGAGGTGTTCAAGCAAAGACTGGATGGGACACTTAGTGCCATCGTCTAGTTGATTGGCTAGGGCTGGGTGATAGGTTGGACTGGATGATCTTGGAGGTCTCTTCCAACCTGGCTGATTCTATGATTCTATACACAACTGCACACCTTACAGCATTTCCAATATTCTTTCCTTAAAATATATATATATAATTGCTGGGGGTTTATATTCTATCTTAGTCTTTAATACACATTCTTGTAATAAGAAAATGTTGATGACCAATGTATGTGGAACCCTTGAGTAGGAATTAGTTCTTCACAGCAAGAGTGATTGGCATTGGAATGGGCTGCCTGGGGAGGTGATGGAGTCACCGTCCCTAGAGGTGCTTAAGAGGAGGCTGAATGAGGCACTTAGTGCCATGGTTTAGTTAATTAGAGGGGTTAAATGATAGGTTCGACTCAGTGATCTTAGAGGTCTTTCCCAACCTGGTTAATTCTGTGATTCTGTGATTCCTTTGAAAAGCTGTGCTTGCTCATGAAAAAAGGAAGGAGAAACCTGTAAAATAACATTGAAAGGAAGCTGAGGGCTGAGGTTTTCTCAGCTTTGAAGCTGCTTTGATTTGACCAGACTGATGATGACATCAGCTCTTAAGTAGTAAAAGATGATTTAAAGGAAGAATTTCAGGTTGGGATATAATTACCAAGTAACAGAGCTTGGCAGTGGTTTTCCATGGCAGTGGTTTTTGGCATCCCCTTTCCTTGCATATGAAAAATATTTTCTCCAAGCTTTCTTTTTTTTTTATTCTGGTTTCTTTTGTTAGACTGCTGACCTTAACAGGAACGTGTTATCCACGTTTAGGGAAATGTTGCAATCTAATGGGGCATTACAAATAACCGAGAACAGAGGTGCTATAAAAAAGTGAGGCCTGTTGACAACCCATCTATCTAATCCAGGCAGCAACTGAACTGCCTGTCTGCTAGAAATCTAAAGGGGAAAAAAAAAAAGAAAAAAAAACAGGAAAAAAAAAACCAAACCATGTTTCCAGCATTCTAGTAAGAGCTTCACAATATGGAACATGTCAGAAGGCTGGAGCACACATCCCCTGTGAGGACAGACTGTGAGCGTTGGTTCTGTTCAGCCTGGAGAAGGAAAGGCTCCAAAGAGACCTTACAGCAGCATTCCAGTACCTGAAGAGGGCTATGAGAAAGATGGGAAAGGAATAGAATAGAATAGAATAGAATAGAATAGAATAGAATAGAATAGAATAGAATAGAATAGAATAGAATAGAATAGAATAGAATAGAATAGAATAGAATAAGCCAGGTTGGAAGAGACCTCCAAGCTCATCCAGTCCAACCTGTCACCCAGCCCTAGCCAATGGCACTAATTGCCCCATCCAGTCTTTTCTTGAACACCTCCAGGCATGGGGACTCCACTACCTCCTTGGGCAGCCCATTCCAATGGCAAATCACTCTCTCTTATACAAGAGCTTGTAGTGATAGAATGAGAGGGGGATGGCTTTGAGCTGGAAGAGGGAAGATTTAGACTGGATATTAAGAGGAAATTCTTTTACAGTGAGGGTGGTGAGACACTGGATCATGTTACCTAGGGAGGTTGCCCCCTCCCTGGAGATGTTCAAGGCCAGGTTGTATGAGACCTTGAGCAACATGGTGTAGCGGAAGGTGTCTCTGCCCATGGCAGAGAGGTTGGAGCTAGATGATCTTTAAAGTCATCCCAAACCATCCTGTGATTCTATTCTTCTGTGTTGAGGCAAGAGCATGCCTGGTTTTTTTTTTTTTTTTTTTTTTTTGTTTTTTTAATTTGGGTCTGCCACCACTTCTTGGTTTCAGGATTAATGTCACATTAATCAGCAGTGCAGTATGTATGTGGTATCATTAATATCTTTTGAGAAAACAGAAATGAAAGGGCAAAATCAGAACGACATACTGTAACTCTGTAGGAAGGGCAAGAGATGCAATTATTTTTTTTCCCCTGATATTTTTCTTTATAAAAAATAAAATCACAAATGATTAATTTTAACAGAATTTTCCTTCTT
>VWZI01000780.1:795469-844741 GCA_013396835.1 Psilopogon haemacephalus | reverse complement strand
TTTAAAAGAATTTTCTTTTTTTTTTTTTTTTTTTTTTTTTTTTCCCTGGGGTTAGCTCCCTTGGTGATATCTTCATTCCTAGCTTGGGTGGCTGGCAGATTGCCACTTTGCACTACCGTTCCATAGCTCTATATGGATGCATCTCATGGAGACAACCTCCAGCAATGTTTTGCAACTTCTCTCTTTTTGAGGAGAAAACCTGTTTCTAGTGGAGGGATTTGGTTCCTGATCCCTTGATTGTCATCAGTGTCCCCTTCCTGCTGGCAACAGAGAAGGACAGGGACCATGTCTTTCATGTTAGGACCAGGTGTTTTAATGCCACAGGGAGAAATAAGGGCAAGGAAGACAGATACTTAATTAGCTGTTTCTGCCTTTTCCTTCTGAAAAAAGGCACTCTTCTCTATTAGCATTGATTTGCCCAGTCCTTGCACCAATCTGCTGTTATTTCTGTACTGATTGCTGGAAAATTACAAACACCAGCAGGGTTGAATTTAAGGGACTGGGGTAGAGGAAAGCTGTGTGACTAAAGAAAATATTTCTGTGCTTTTCCTTCTGTGATTCCCAAATGTGCCTGCACTGAGGTGTTCAGCTCCACACACCTTTGCAGAGCTGCTCTGCCACGGTTCCTCAGTTCCATCCAGCAGATACCACAAGTGCTTGTCCTACCATCTGCTTTTCTTTCCCCCAGGTTGCAGAAGGCAATGGGACAACATCACGTGCTGGCCTGAGGCTGAGGTGGGAGAAGTTGTGGTACGACCATGCCCAAAGTACTTCAGATTCCTCACCACTTTTCTTGGTAAGCAAAACCAGACAACTCGTTTCTGTGGGCTTTACCAGAATAGCACAGGGGAAGCTTCTTGGTGTAATCAAGAGGAACAAGCTCTTTTCACAAGCTAAAAGAGGTTTCCAAGCCCTACATGAATCCTTAAACCATTGGAACATGGAGTACTGTGTGCAGTTCTGGAGCCCCCAACACAAGAAGGATGTGGAACTGTTGGAGAGAGTCCAGAGGAGGTCATGATCATGCTCAGAGGGCTGCAGCAGCTCTGCTATGAGGCTGAGAGAGTTGGGGCTTTTCAGCCTGGAGAAGAGAAGGCTTTGAGGAGACCTTAGAGTAGCCTTCCAGTATCTGAAGGGAGCCTACAAGAGGGCTGGGGAGGGACTATTCACAAGGTCTTGTAATGACAGGATGAGGGGTGATGGGTTTAAACTGGCAGAGGGGAGATTTAAACGGGATGTTAGGAGGTAGTTCTTTCCAGTGAGGGTGGCGAGACAGTGGCACAAGTTGCCCAGGGATGTTGTGGCTGCTCCCTCCCTGGAGGTGTTCAAGGCCAGGATGGATGAGGCCTTGAGGTGGGAGGTGTCCCTGCCTATGGCACAGAGGGGTTGGAACTGGATGATCTTTGAGATCCCTTCCAACCTAAACCATTCTATGATTCTACGATCCTCTCTATCCTTCTCGAAGCACCATATTCTGGTCTGGATCCATAGATTTGATGTTGTGGAGTCTCCTTCTCTGCAGACATTCCAAACCTACCTGGACATGATCCTGAGCAATCTGCTCTGGGTGACCCTGCTTTAGCAGGGGGCTTGGACTATGAGGATCTCAACAGGTCACTTCCAACCCCCATCACTCTGTGATAGGGGCTGCAAAAATTGCTCTTGGTGAAATCCAATAATATGGATGCTGTGCAGTGAAAATTGGATCAGCCTGTGTAACAGTATGTTTGTTGAACAGTTTAGCACTGTAATTAATTAAGTCTCTGACATAAAATAAACAAGCTGAAACTCTAGGCAGTAAAGTTGGGTTTTTTTCTGCCAAGATGACAAATTTGGCCACAGGCCAAGAAATTGACCTGACGAACAATAGACAGGGGAGGTTAATGAGGAAAGCGGCTTAACTCACCCTTCAGGATGTTCTGGGAAGCTTTAATTTAAAACTCAGGTCTCAAGGGCCATGCAGCAACAGGATTCTTTGTATCCCGATAGATTATAGTCATTATTTACCATTTTTATTGTAGTAGCCCTGCAGACTGCCACGGAGAATTTGCAGTTCTGCACTGGAAATTATGCACTGAACTGATTAAGCCTCCCTTTTTCCCAGCCTTGCTTCCCAACCACACATGATGGATTGTGAATAGGAATAAGGATACAATATTGTCCCTGTTTAGCAGGTCAGAGCACTGCACTGATTAACCAGCACCCACTGATTGCATGAGTTGCCCAAGGCCACACCAAAACTTTGCAGACCTAGAAGGGAAGCTCAAAACTCCCAGGATTTTATCCTATTTCTGTGATCTTCTGGTTTCCAAAACTCCCCAGTAGTTCATTGCTGCTGCATCAACACCCAGGGGAAGCAGGCAGAAGCTGCTGCACTAACACATCTTCCAAGACAAGACCCCTGTGCCTTGGTCCAGCCATGTGGAATAATTCCCTGCTGTTGATGCTTTGTGGCCTCTCCTCTCCTGAGCATCACGTCTGCTCACTGGATTTTAGAAACTGAGCAGAGTTAGTTAAATAGGAAGAAAAAACTCTCTTAAGAAGTTTTTCTTCATCCAATGAGGGCAGAGCAATAGCATTATGTACATTTGATCATATAGATATAGATGTTTATCTTATTTTACACTAAGGATAGTGAAACTCTATCCCAGGTTGCCCAGAGAGGTGGCAGATGCCCCGTCCCTGGGACCATTCCAAGTCAGGTTGAATGTGGCTCTGAGCAACCTGCTCCAGTTGAAGATGTCCCTGCTGATTGCAGAGGACTTGATGACCTTTAAAGGTCCCAAACCATTCTATGATCCTATAAGATAAGGGAAAATGGAGACATTCCCAAAATCCAGGGTGCAGATAAACCACATATTCATCTCCATTTACAGTCAAATGATTGCAGAGTGGCTCTGGCAGATGTGAATCTCACCTTTGCAAGGTGTACATGTGAGGCAGCTCCCTCTGTCATTTCCACAGCAGAAGCAACATCTTTGATTTTCCTCTGATCTGTGCACTTTGTGCAATCATATACAAATGTGGAAAAGCAGATATGATCCTAAGTAAGGGGAGAGTGAGATTTATTCTGGTTTTATAGGATTTGTCACTAAATTAATGCCATTAAAGTTTGTGAAGCAGTTCTCCCTTTGTAGTAGTGAGCATTATTGAAGAGGTTTCAAGGAAATCATTCGTCTGGTTAATGTTTATGTCTTACTCTTTGATCCCTCTGTGGGAACATGAAAGCTTATAGCAAATTGTGAGCAAAGGAAAATCTTTTTTAAACATATTTAGAGCAGGAAAAAAGGTGAAATGCTGGGAAACAAACAGTTAATGCAATTTTCCTGCCTAATGGAAAATATACTCTTCAAATGACTAATATCCTGTCTCATGGTAAATGAAGGATAAAATATCCTGTGGCATTTAGAAACCTTAAAATGCCTAGCACAGTCCTGTTGTCATTTGGCATTAACTTTTTTGTGCCATTCACAGATCTGGAAGATTTTCATTATTTCTTGACATTCGTCAGTGCCATGTGAGGGAGACAGATGTAAATATTTCTGCCATGATTTGCTATCCCTTGACCAGAGCCTTCCAGCTTTCTTTCAATGCAAGGAAGATGACCTTTGTAAGAGGGATTTTCTTCCTCTGATTTCTCCAAAAGCAAATTGTCCATCATGCACAAGTTAAACAATAAAATTTAGCGCTGACATTTTTTCAGCTTTAAGTACAAGATTAATTGGCTTGAGGCGGCAGGGATGGGTATAACCAAACCCTGGGATCCCACTAAACGAGATAAGATCCTTCTGAGTTCCAGGCTTGCCAAACTCCTTTTTCTCTCTAGTGTTTTAAATCTGCTTCTGATTTCCTTTTCCCTGCTTCACGGGTGTGTTTTGCTTCTCTTTCCTACTCTTCTTCCTTGTGCTTAGTGGTCCTACTGACTGCAAGGACTGAACTTGTCATTAATTCTGATATATTCCTATTTCCAAGCCATGTAGGACAGAGCTATCTGGATCCTGCCTTTCTGCAGGTGGGTAGTGCTAAGCACACCAATATGTGCATACATTTGCATAGTTTAACTAAAAATCCTTCTATCTTGGTCAAGTACATGTAGTAACAAGGGCTGTTACTGGCTAATCACTGCAGCCTTGGCTGTATCTTCCCACCCTTACTCCATGAGTTCACAGAATCATAGAAAGCATAGAAAATTTTGGGTTGGAAGGGGCCTCTAGAGGTTATCTGCCCCTGCAGTGAGCTCCTGGTTTCCCTCCATTCTCTAATGTAGTATCTTAATCCTCTCAGTTGTTTTGTTCATCTCCATCATTTTTGCACCTTGTCTGATGTTAGAAATACACAGCCAAGCACAGACCCTTGGATGTCTTATATGGCCTCTACAAAACCAAAAAGCCCATGACTTGTGGGGTTGCTGTACCTCTACTTACCCAGAAATGTGTTGCTTGGTCTTTTTTGGTTATTATTTTTTTCCTTGTGAATATTTCCTGGTATATTATGAGATCTACTGGGAAATTTGTCCTAAATTTTTCCAGCGTGTAGTATGAGGAAACAAACATATTTTACAAAAGGTGCCTGATTAAGGGGGGTGTGTGTGTGATGTTACAAAGAATGGAATCGTCTGTATGTGCTAAGGATTGAGATCTTCACACTTAGAAATGTAATGTCAGCACATTGCATCTCTGCACAGGGCTCTGACCAATCTGTTCTAGTTGGAGATGTCCCTGCTGACCTCTGGGAGGTTGGGCTAGATGATATGTAAAGGTCCCTTCCAACCCAAGCCAGGGTGCAGTAGGCTTTGAAGCTCCAGAGATGCAGCAATGGTAACTGCAGAGGAAGGGATGTGAAAAAGAAGAAATTAAGAAAGGGAAAGTTGTGTCCATCATGTGATGTGTGGGCACCATGCCACAGGTTGCACTATGGCATGAGACTATAAAATACTGAAAATACTAAACAGGATGGAACACTCAGCAGAAACTGTACTGGAAGAGTGATCTTAGGAGAGCATGACTGAGGCAGATAAAGCAAATCTGGAAAACATTTTGTCGTGACTTACCCCAGAGGTTGCTCCCTCGTCTTGTGCATCTACTTTAGTGTAAACTATAGCTGTCTGAAAGTCTCAGGTGTTTCCCCAGTAGAAATAGGACAGATCAATAATAAAAATGGAACTCGAGATGTTTTGGTGGACAGAGCAGCATCTCAAGAAGAGTAAACAATAAGAAATGTTATTGCTTTAATAGCTTCTGCTTGAAAAAAAAAAAAAATCAATTTCTGACCATGGAATATGATGACAGGAAAGCAGGACAGATTGCCACTCAGACCTTCCCCCTTTTCCGTAGAAGCTATTACAAAATAGGGCAAGAGAAGCAAGAGTGAGACAAAAGCAAACGCCCCTTGGCAATGCCTGACCTTCTGTCTCTTTCTTCGTAGGAATTCAGGCTCCCATTAAAAGCCAGCAAGAGTTTTTCTTCCACTAAGATCAAAGACCTAAGACTTCACCTATGCCACAAACTTTCAGTTGTGTTTCTGAGTCTGAAGTGTGTATTTGAAACAGATGAGAGGCGAAAAGAAATTAAAAAGAGGGGGAAAACTTAAGATTTGTCCAAAGGCAAAAAAATTCCTTGGAATACAATTCTCTCTCATTCCTTCAGTTCATCTATTCAGTGTTTAACTCCTACCCAGATCAAACTCTTCTTATAAAGAAAATGTTCTGGTTTTATCTTGCTTCCTCACTTTTTCCACTTTTCCAATATGTCATCAATAAGTCACAGAATCACAGAATGGTGGGGGTTGGAAGGAACCCCTGAGGATCATCTGGTCCAACCCTTTTGCTAAAGCATGGTCAACCAGAACAGGTTGCACAGGAACATGTCTGGATTAGTTTGGAAATTTCCAGAGAAGGAGGCTCCACAACCTCTCGGGGCAACCTGGAGCAGTGCTCCAGCACTGTCACAGGGAAGAAGTTTTTCCTTAAGTGAAACCTCCTGTGTTCTACTTTGTGCATGTTGCCCTTTGTCCTACACTAGGAAGAGACCAGCTCCCAATACACCTGCAAAAAGACAGAGCTGGCCCAGGAACTGTGATTTGATTGAAGAATAGTGGCCCCTCATGCTAGGTGTGAGCTTTCAAGCCACTGTTGCAGTAAAACTTCCCCCAGACTCAGGTCTGAGGCTTTCCCCTTTGCCTTTCAATAGAGGTTATGCATTGAGTGTCATAAACACTTGATATAAATGAGCCAAAGGTGAGCCTCATATTTACACTTCTAATTCCCTTATGTAAGCAGTGGCTCTTGTACCACAGCAGCCTCTGGGAAAGCTGACTGCTTAGTTTCCCATCCTGGTTCTCCAGCAGTCGTTAGATTTTTTTTACCCCGTAAAAGTATTCACTTGCACATTTTATTTGCCACCTCCAGAGAACTAATTATTTTTTTTTCCTTTCATTTCTGCACTGTTGTTTTGTTCTTTTACTACATCCATCTAATCCTACCTGGCAGGGAGCCTTATGAAAAGGTCATCAGCTTGCACCCTTTAAAACCTCATCTTTAAACTCCTTTGTCCTGGTACCTGTAAAGAGAGAAGACATCAGTGGAAGACCTGGGGTGCTGAGATCCCTCTGATTTCCTCCCTGTGATGCTTTGCTCTGGCCTCAGATACAGAATGAAGTTACTGCACCTCAGCAATGATTGTGTGTCTGAGGACCCTGGGTAGCTGCCAACATGCATAATTTACACACTGAATTTACATTACAGTGAGAACAGTTCAGCCTAGTTGCCTTACTTCCTCTTTGCCACATGCAGAGTCACTGTGGATCAACTAGTGTGTCATTGCAGCATCAAGTAGCAGCATCTCATAATGTCCCATCCCCAGGGGGCCATATACCTGGTGCTTCTGCATCTCATAAACAATAGTCCATCCTCATGGGACCATATTCTGCTTCTGCAGAGATTGTTCACCCTTGAAATGAGAACCAGGGATTTTGTCCTGTGCTCCTGGTAGCACCCAGGAGAGGCATTGTCTTACCTGCCATGCTCCCATTCACAAATGCACTTCTGAGAAAATTGACAAGCTCAAGCTGAAAGGAATCATCCCTTAGTTTCTTGAGAATAACCAAGTAATCAAAACCACCATGAAAGCCGAAGGCATCCCCAACAGAGTTTTGAGCAGGAAATACATTCAGATAATGGGATCTACTCTAATGAGCAAGAAATATCTGAAATTACATAACACCTAAAAAAAAACAAAAAAACCAAACAAACAAAAAAAACCACACTAAAAAACTGTAACAGTCATGTCCCTGATTTGTTTGTTTGCATAAGATCTCTTATGATCTTGATATGAATCCTGGTAAAAATGAAATCATAGAATCATAGAATGGTTTAGGTTGGAAGGGACCTCAAAGCACATCCAGTTTCAACCCTCCTGTGCCACAGGCAGGGACACCTCCCACTAGAACAGGTCGCTCAAGGCCTCATCCAGCCTGGCTTTCAACACCTCCAGGGAGGGAGCAGCCACAACCTCCCTGGGCAACCTGTGCCAGTGTCTCACCACCCTGAAATGCAAACAATGACCATGCAGAAAAAGCCTGGAGAACAGCAACCCACCCAACTGTGCTACATTTGACTGCTTCTGGAGCAGCTGTTAAAATGAACAGAGGCACCAGCGTCTTCATGGACTTCAGATCTGTTGTAAAGACAAATTACAGGGACATGGTCTAGTGTCAAAATCCACCTGCCTCAGGGATTCATGAAGTGAATTAAGCCACAGGAATAGGCTGCTGCTGATTTCAGTGCAAGACAGGTCTATGGTTAGGAAGATGACTCAGTTGTCAGAAATTCCTGGAGGTGATGCTTGCATATTTTCATGACTCATAACTGCATAATTGATTTGGTCCTGTTTGCAGAAGTTTTATTATTCCTGTGTGCAGAGAACCCCATTGTTGGAAATGTTTGCAAAGCTCTTGCCTTCACTGATGTAATTCTTCATCTAAGAAGCAAGTTTTGACTACTGTTTGTTCATTCTGGTTTGTTGCACCAGCTTTCGGGTCTGGGATGGAAGTCTGTGTGATAAATAGCACTGAAGGAAACCTGCGCTAGTTGAAGGTGTCCCTGCTGACTGCAAGGGGGCTTGAACTACATGACCTTTACATGTCCCTTCCAACCCAAACCGTTCTAGGACCCTATGAAAGCCACAGTGCTGTGATTCACATGAGATGGGCAGGGAATAGACTGGTGGTCAGAGCAGGTGCTGGGAAGATCCTCCTGTGGGACATATTGCTTGTTATTTCTGTCTGAGAAACCTCTATCTTAGCCTTTTAGACTACAAACCTTTCAGGGTAAAGCCTGTAAGGTCAGATTCATGGTCTCTCCTTCTTTTGCTTGATGTGCAGCCCCTGGCCAATGTAGGTTTCAGATTCATCTGAGACAGGAAGCAGACATAAAGAGTTAAAAATGCCTTGTACTAGACAACCACCTTGCAATCCCAGATGGACCAAAATTCCCAGACTTCCAGAGAGGCATGTGAACTTATTGTTCAGCTTTGGCTGAAGCAGATATCCTTATTAAGGCTGTTTTCAGGTGATTGGAGGCCCTAGGCATAAGAGTCCAGGAAATCTTCCTACCTTTGAGAATACATGTTAAAACAGGCAGTGCAAGTTGTCAGGCTCTGTTTTTCCTCCCCTCAAAGCCAAACTTTGAAGTGTTTGGTTCTCAAACAAGAGTACAGTAGGTTTCCCAAGAGTCATGTTTGATCAGGGTTCATCTTGCAGGCAAGGTCTGGGGCTTGAGGACTGCATTCACTTCCCAGACTTCCATAATGTGAAATGGTCACTTTACCTACCTGTCTTGGCTGCTTGTGAAATGGTCACTTTGCCTATGCCTGTCTTGGCTGCTTTTGAAATGGTCACGTTACCTACCTCTGTCCTGGCTGCTTATGAAACAGTCTCTTTATCTACACCTGTCTTGGCTGCTTGCAGGTGAATAGAAAGATGTTGATATTTCACTGCTCTGTTGAGATAAAAAATTTTCCAGGAGCCAAGCCAATATGACAATAACACACCCAAAAATACTGGTGCAGTGCCAACAACCAGAGGTCTGAATAAAACTGATGTTATGTACCATCAAAACAGACATTTTGTCAGCACCTCAGTATTGAAATAGACTTGGTTTTGAAGGCTGAAGTTTACAACCCAATAAGTCTAGTGACCTGCCCAGCTCTAACCCTTGACACCTCCCATTTATTTGTTCTGTGTAACATAAACACTCCTAACAGGAAAAAACGGAAACTATGGGAGTTACAAGATCTGTGCTTTGGCATTTCATAGGGTTGTGTAGGTTGCAAAAGACTTAGGATTATTGTGTCCAGCCATCAATGTGGCACTGCCAAGTCCATCGCCAAACCATCTCCCTCGGCACCACACCTACATGGCTTTGAAATGCCTCCAGGGATGGAGACTCCACCACTGCCTTAGGCAGCCTGCTCCAGGGCTTGACAACAACTTCAGGGAGTATTTTTTTCCTACTGTCCAACCTGTGCACCCTGACATAATCTGAGACTATTTTCTCTGGCTTGTTACTTGGGAGAAAAGACTGACCCCACACCTTGGACCAACCTCCTTTCAGGGAGTTGTAGATAATAAGGTATTCCCAGAGCCTCCTTTCCTTCAGCTGAGGAACAACCTCAGTTTCTCATCTGCTCCTCACAAGAAGGATGACCCTTTCCTAGGTTCATTGCACTTCTCTGGATGCATGCGACTGGAATCAATAAAAAGGAGGCTTTTGTTCAACAGCAAGCTGAAGGTTTCTTTCTAAATCTTCCTTTTCTCTTTTCTTCTAGGGAATGTGACCAGGAATTGTACAAGCCAAGGCTGGACAGATGTGTACCCTGCACCATATGCTGTAGCTTGTGGATATGATTCCAACAGTACTCCAGGGGAAGAGGTTTGTAAACTTGGATGGGTAAACATCAAGATTTACCAAGGATCAAAGTCAGAATCACATGGTCTTCCCATGATCAAATTTTGCATTCCCACTCTGATTCCTCAAGAAGCATCCCTGGAAGGGACCTGAGATCGATCTGTGTGACACCTGTTGTGCACTGCAAAAGCCATTGTTACAGCTCTGCTCTGCTCTGGTCCTCCATCCAGAGCTGTGATTTGCCTTCCAGCTACAAAAGGGGATTTGGGAATTCCTAGGACCCCATGGATTGCAGCCCTGCCAGAGTGCCGCGTTACCAAGAGACCAAGCATTATGCTCTTTTAATTCTCTCTTAATTATTTTCTCTTGATTTTCGTGGTTTTGTCACGCTGTTTAAGGCTAATTTGTGTGAAAGGTGGTGGAGGGGGACGAAACATGCAGTGCTAGTCTGAGATAAAGAATAGATTTTTGTCGTTGTTCTTGAAGTGGCTGTCAGTTTGGGGAGGCAAAAATAAAGGGAATAGGGAAAGAAGAAAACAGCAGGCTGTATGGGACATGGTGTCCAGAACAGGCTGGTAACCTTCCATGCTTAAAATGCTCCAGGCATCCAAGCCAGAAAGAGAAGAAAAAGATGAGAAATAAAGAAGGGCGTTGTGTAAGATTTTAGCTGTGAGTTCTGGGAGTCCCTAAGAAGTGATGTAGACACCAAAGTAGTGCACCTACAATCTTTGCAGTGATAATGACTCCTTCACCAACCTGACCTTTAAGAACCACATATGAGCAAATTGGAGGTTGTTTTGCTTTTGCATTGTCAGACATGATGTAGAATTTCTCCCTCTGTGTGCCTCCATCTGGTCAGAGAAGGACCACTCCAGGCATCCACACTGGCTCTGTCTGAAAGTGGTGATGAAAACAGACACTTCCCGAGGTCAGTTCTCAGTTACTACTGAGCTACTTCTCATTTAATCTTAGTTTGGAATCCACCCTAACTAATTATTCTTATCAAGTTAAACTGAAGGTTTCAGAAGTCAGAGAATGGTGAAATTGTCTAAATTTGCCCTCCATCTCAGTCTAGCTCTGCAGGAAGAGCTCAAGACATCCTGGCATGCATTTCCTTCGCAAACTTAGATGCTCATAAAAACTTGGGAATTTTCATTGATAAAAAAAGTGTCCACATCCTAACTGATCTTCTGTGTTTTATTTTTTTTAAGTGAAAATCAAAATATATCAATTTGGGGTGCTGCTGGAGAACCCTGGGACTGCTGGAGTTTTGCTGCCATGCTTGCCTCTTTAATTTATACTCAGGGATTCCCTGTTGGATTTAAGTCCTGTGGTCCCCCATGCTCTGAGATTCCCTCAGTATGCTGTCAAAAGAGAAAAGCCATGGACTAATTTCCAGCTTAACACACATTTCTGAGTCTACCTATCTGTGGGTTCAGTGAGAAGGTTTTAGAATGAATCATAGAATCATAGAATGGTTTAGGTTGGAAGGGACCTCAAAGTTCCAACCCCCCACCATAGGCAGGGACACCTCCCACTAGGTTTTTATGTGCCAAAACACAATGTCTACCTTCCTCAGAAACAAACTGATTTCCAGACCAGTTCTATCCTCAAGTTCCTTTACTAAGATGAAGCTCACCATACTCATCATCTCAGAGCCAATGTGTCAGAGCGCTGTCTGACTGAACGTTGATCATTCTCGTTCCACATGTTCCTAAGCATGTAGCTGTCTCTGCAAGTGCCAAGTCAGACTCTTCCCTGCGTGAACTTTTCCCTCATGTAACTCCAACCTGCTTTTGGAGTGATCCAAGTGGCTACAGCAACCAGGCACATTCTTCTTATTCACACTGGTGGTCTTTTAGTAATACACTCTACCAGATGTACTTCTAAATGATGAAGGGGTTGGAGATTCTCTAAGACAACGAAGCAGGATGGTTTGCTTGTCTCACCAAGCAAGTCAGTGAAAGGTTGGTGATGGTGTATTTAGGAATGTATGCTGGCAGCTCTTTATAAGACCTATTTTCTTTCTTTCCTTCACCTTAGCAAACGGCGTTCTATGGCACAGTCAAGACTGGCTACACCATTGGGCACACGCTATCGCTCATTGCCCTCACAGCTGCTATGATCATTTTATGCCTCTTCAGGTAAGACCATGGGCAAAAAAAAGGCGTCAGTAGGGGAATGACCCAAAGGGCATAGCTTCAGTTGCAGGTTATGAATGTTACAAGATGGATGCAGAAGAGTTCCGTCAATTCTCACTTGGACAAGGGAGGCAGTGTCCTGCATCTCGCAGTGCCACTCTTTTCTGTGGCCTTTGTGTGAGAGTGGGAACCCATTAGGTGGGATTCATGTCTATAAGTGCAGTGTTATATTTGGATCTCTGTATTAGAGGCCATAGTTTTGTTAGAGTCCACAGAGATCTAGTCGAGTTATGTAGTTGGGGACTATGGAATGATGCATTTCTACTGAAGCAGATACTCAGAATGGTACAGGAGAATCACAGCCCAAAACTACTTCCCAAAGTCTGTTTCAGAAATAATTCCTGCTATAGTTCTATGGCAAGACATATGTACCCAGAGCCATTTTAGATATGCTAGAGCCTCTGAGATGTGCATAACAGTGGCAAATGTGATGCAGGACCTTCATTAAATAGGAATTGATCATGGGCAGACATTCCTCAGTATATCAAAGGGTATTAAATTAATAGATTGCAGCAAATTAATTAATTAACAGTGTCTATTATTTGTAATAAATACAAGCTTCCAGTGAAGAAGTCTGCATATGAGGGAATCTCCTATTATAGTATTGTTTATGTGTAAGGAGAACATCAAAAGTCTGTGAGATGGAAGAGCCTTCAAGATATGACTCCATCTCCTCATGCCAGTTTCCAGTTGCTTCCCAGAGATGCCTTACATGGTAGTCCAGTTTAAAATAGTCTGATCCAGACATCCCCCTCAAAGAAAGCAGTAGGAAGCAGCATACAATCTGGGGCAACTCTCACATTCATTCCAGGACTGAACACACCCTTTAACTTCTTTGCACATCTGAGGACACATAACTCTCTTCTCTTACAAGAGAAGAGTGAATCAGACACACATCTCAACAAGGTGCAAGGTGCCAGCCAAGCTGGAGAAACTCTGAAGGAGGATGATCTTCATTTGTGGGAAAGTGTAACTTGACTTGCCTTCACCTGCAAGTACAGAGGACTGGGCTTAAGTCACATTATCTTGCCATTGTCAGACATTGAGAACATAAACCCTGGCAATGCTCAGTGCCTCATTAAGAGGGGGTGATCTGATCATGCTGCTGAGCAAGGTCTGTGGTGTTTCTGATGACTGTACAAAGGGCCCATTTCCAGGGTATTAGACCTTTCACTTCAACTGGTGTAAAGTCTCTCTTGAAAAATAGACCTACTTGATTAGAATTTATCTTCAAAATGTTAGTGGGCAAGGGACAGAAAAACACTGGTGTTCTCAGTATCATTAATAACTACTCATTTCTAAGTGAATAGCTCGTTCTTGTTGCTCCAGAAAGCCTGTAATACATGCTAATTTTGGCAGCAGCTGCTGAGAATTTATTTCTCTTCCTGAAGAAACATTTCACTTTGAAAAGAATTATTGCAGTACAAACATTCTGTGCAAAGCAGATCTTTCTCGTGAGCAGTTTACTTAGTCAAAACTCTTTCTTCTCCAGAGGAGAGCAATGTGATGGGCTTGCTTTCTGGCTTTCTGTATTTTGACCTTCCTTTTTTTTTTTTTTTTTCTTATTTGCAATACTGCTACATGTTTTGAGGAGTTTAAAAGGCGATTTACATCAAAACATAGCTGCTTTCAGAGTTCCTAATGATTAATTGAGAGTCTATATCTTGGCAGAAGGAAGATGTAAATAGGCAAATAATGCTTCGGAGAAGCCTCGCTCTTGAAAAATGTTGTTCCATCTCTTCCCAACAGAAAACTACACTGTACTCGGAATTATATTCATATGCATCTCTTCATGTCCTTCATCATGAGAGCCATTGCAGTCTTCATAAAAGATGTCATCCTGTTTGAAAGTGGAGAATCTGAACACTGCTTTGTGAGCTCAGTAAGTGGCCGTGCACTTCAAAGTTTCCACCTGTGTCCGTTGCTGCTCTTAAGCAGTCCACCAAAAATTGCTTTGTAAATGCATGTGAAACAGTACTTTGGGAAGATTTCTATGTTTTTCTCCTTGTTTGGAAGAAGCAAAACCAGATTTTTGCAGTTCAAAATTGTGTGGAGAAGTCATAAAATAAATTACCAGGTCGAAAGTTTTGTAGGCAATTGGTTGCTTCTGATGTCAAACCTACAACTGTAAGACGAGTGGCTGGAAAGCTGCCTGGTGGAAATGGTCCTGTGAATATTGGTCACCAACCAGCTGAATATGAGCCAGTGTGTGGCCAAGAAGGTCAAAAACTTTCTGGCTTGGATCAGCAATAATGTGGCCAGCAGGAGCAGGGCAGTACTTGCCCCCTGATGCAGGAGTCAGTCAGTGCTGATGCATCAGCACTGGTGAGACCACACCTTGGGTACTGTGTTCAGTTTTGGACCCCTCACTACAAACAGGACACTGCGGTCCACAGAAGGGTAATGAGGCTGGTGAAGAGACTAAAGCACAAGTTTGAGTAGCATCTAGTGGAAGGTGTCCCTGCCCATAGCAGGGGATTTGGAATTAGATGATCTTTAAAGTCTCTTCCAACCTAAAACTTTTTATGAGTGTACAGACTGGGGTTGTTTAGCCCAGTGTAGCCGTAATCAGTAGAGCTCCAATTATTTTACTCTCTGGAGCTTGGAGGACTGTTCACTTCACTGTGAAGAAGGCACCTGTGCTTGGATGGCTGTCTGGGCTCCACTGATTGCAGTGGCCAAATCTCTGCAGGAGTTTAGGCAGGAAATCTATGGGTAGACATCACTGTCTATTTTTCACCTGAGCGTGTATCCCACACTAGCTGTCTGCAACAGCGAGATGTCCCCACTGTGATGATAAATGAGCAGAACAACGAAGCTAGAGTGTTGGTTTTTTTTTCACTTTCAAATTCAATGTTATCAGTTGGAGCAAACATTAAGGGGGTGGGGAGGGGGGGGAAAGAGCTGTTTGTCTAAAGGCCATGTTGACGTAAGAGGACGCTGGTCGTGAATAAGTTTAGGCAGGAAATTGAAATCACCAGAATAAAGAAATGTGATCAGGAATCATCTCTAAATAAATAAATAAGCCCTCCATGATAAATTCATGACATTAGATGAGCTGCTTTCTGGTAATAACAGGGGACTGGGCACAGCAGGCCAGTAGATCCCTTCTATGCTTTTTATGTCATACAGCACCAGAAGAAAAAAGGATTCTTTTTCTCTCTTCCCTCCACACACAATTTCTTCCTTGCCTTCTGGCTTTTTCTAAATCCTTACCCTGAGTCCTGTCCCTGCTCTTTCTGTTTGAGTTGATATCAAAGAGCAGCCTGCTCCCAGCTTTCTCCTGAGCACTGTCTGTAGCTCAGTGCAGGACTGCAGTTACTCTCTGGGGCTTTATCCCCACTCTGTGGTTCCCTGGGTTCTGTATTCCTTAGCAATGGGGTTTTGCTAATGAAGGTCCACAAATAGTTAGAAGGACTGGAATAAACAATTGCCTGGTGTCTGCTGCCACAGATAACTGCCAATGCTAATTGGAAAAGGAGCCAAGGACTCAATGAACCATGGAGTTTGAACTAACTTCTCACCCCTGTGGGAGTTTGCACCGGGTCGTGACTCAGGCAGAAAGCTGTATGCAAAGTGTTTGTTCCATCCAGAAACACCTCGATGTGTAAATACAGGACTTTGTCCTGCAGAATGCAGGGCTCCTGGAAGCCAGTGTGCTTTCAGGCAGACCCATGGTTCCCACCATCGTGTTTCTCCCTGTCAGAGGGTTTTTTTAAGCTTAACTGCCAACTCAAGTTGAATGGTTAAATGATACACAAGGCTTATAAAAATACCACACAATCGTACTTGGGGTAAAAGGGACCTTAAAGATAACTAGTTCCAACTTCCCTGCCCCGCCTTCCACTACATCAGGTTGCTTAAGGCCCCACCCAACCTGGCCTTGAACACCTCCAGGCAGGGGGCATCTACAGCTTCCCTGGGCAGCCTATTCCAGTGTCTCACCACCCTCACTATAAAGAATTTCTTCTTAACCTCCAGTCTAAATCTACCCTCTTGCAGCTTAAAGCCATTGCTCCTTGTCCTGTTATTACAAGCCTTTGTAAAACATCCCTCCCCAGCTTTCTTGTAGGCCCCCTTCAGGCATTGGAAGGCTGCTATAAGGTGTCCCCAGAGCCTTCTCTTCTCCAGACTGAACAGCCCCACCTGTCACAGCCTGGACCCACTCCAATAGTTTGATGATGTGGAATAAATCTGTCTCTGCTGCACAAGTCTGAGCCCACCCCTTACAAAATGTGCACCCATCTTGACCTAGCATTTCAAACAACCTTTTAGGTCACAGGAAAAAATTACCTACATGAAATGCAGTCAAAATGTTTCCCCTAACATTCATCTGTTTGCAGAAATAGTTTTAAAGATCCATTGTGTTTACAGGGGCTTGGCTGAGTTAGATTGACTTGAGTCAGGTCAAATAATTGGTTGGTTTGTGCAGGATAGAGTTTAGACTTGTGACACCTGCCTGCTGGTTAATATAGCCAGAGCCTAAAACACAGTTCACTGAAGGCTTTGTGTATAATGGCTAAACATGGCCTTGAGCTCGTTCAATCTGAGAAGAGATTTGAACAAACAGTGCCATTTCCTGAGTGCTCTCACCACTGTGCTGGTTTACAGCAGGGCAAACTCAGAGCCAGCAGTGGTTTAGTAGAAGAGGAAACACTGCACTTAGTTCCTGTTGAAGCCTTGGATGCTGAACTATATCCTGCACAGCAACTCAACCACAGAGAGGGCTGCTAGTAGCAAGTAAAAAAGAAGAGGGTTTGAGAAGAAGGGTTGTGGTGTTGAGAGCTGAAGCTCTGCTAACAGGGTGTGGGATAAGAAGGAAATGTGGACTTCAGGTCTGAGCTAAGGAAGAAAGGAACGTGCAGTGCTGGAGATTGAAGGAAACCTTGAGTGTCAGAGGAGATAAAGGTGAAATATCACAATTTTGAGAAAGAAAGGAAACTAATGGCAGTGGGAGATGAAGCTAGGTACTAGGTGTGTGGTGTTGGAGGCATGCCACACTAGAAAGTGACAAAAATGTGTGCCATTGGAATTCCAATTTAGAGAGACAGAAGGTAGGAGAAACAGGGAGAAGGCGCTGTGAGTTGGCTGAGATGGGCATCCATGCAAAGAAGAGAAACAGGATATTCAGCAACAGAAAACAGCAGAGGTGGAGCTTGATGAGAGCTCTGAGTGGTCTCTCTACCTAACAGCTGGACATGGGTCAGGTCTGTAGAAGATGGATGCAGTAATCCATTCCTCCAAGGAGAAAGTACCAGATTCTAGGTTATGCCTCTCTTACTTCTGGAACTGTTGATACCAGGTAACCCTTGAGAGAGTCTAGATCACCAAGGCTGAATTCTAATGTGATTTTAAACAGCTTTTGCTTGAATTAATTATCTCCTTGCCTTCTCCTTTGCTCACGGAAATAACCCAGGAACGAAGGCAGAAAGTTAGGCTGTGGAAGAGCCCTGAAGCAGGAACTTTCTTTGCGTAGCTGATTCACAGGCTAGCACCTTAAAGCAATGCAGCACTGCCAATAATGACAGGAAATGTGATAAGTGTAGGGAAGGGCATTGCTAAAACTCTGATCACCTCCCCTCTGTAGTTGCTGCCTTGTGGTTGACTCGCTCCTGAAGGTGTGTTCAGAAGCACCGTTAAGGCTGCGACTGATGAGCACGAAGGAGGGACAGTTAGCACATTTACCAAGATAATCCTATTTTTACATCTCAGCTCAACTCTGAGTCATCTGACGCAGAGGCTAGGCTGGCTGGAGCTAGTCACCATCTTAGAAATACTCACAAGACTACCCCCAGAAATCAGAATATTCCGAAGAGACAAAATAGAAAGGCCGAGTCCCTCAAAGCCCCATAGTTACATAACCCCTGTTAAAATAGGTGGAAGAGAAACGCTTAAATAGCCTTGGGGAATCACAGTCATGGGGCTTAAACTTGCTTCTTATGTGAGGAAAAGCAGACATAAGAGCTTCCTACTGAATTCAACCGATAGTGTTGTATTTGAGGAAGCCTGCGTGGGAGGTGGGCAAGGCAGAAAGTGCAGTCATGTGGACCACATTGGCTGTTGATGTAAACTGGTACAGCTCCATTTGTTTTCATGGAATCAGAGAATTCTGGAGAAGACATTGGAGATCATCAAGTCTGATAGAGTTTAATGGAGTTTACAAGGTTTCTGCAAGTGCCAATGCTTTGCTGCCTTGTAAGCACATAAAAGAGAGGTGGTCTCATGTAACTTTATCAGCAGGAAAAGACTTTTAAATGCCTTGCCATTTTCTGATGGCTTTCATCCAGCATTAAAGAGCTGGAAGCACAGAGAAAGGCCAAAGTTATCTCCTGGGACTTTGGGGTCTGCACAGATCGATCTCTTGTTAGAGAAAGGATGCTCTAATCAGAGAAATAATACTCTACCCAGGTTCAGTAGTGGACTAAGCTTGGTGCAAGTGGAAGCAATGGCACAGGAAAGAGAGAGAGAAATTGAGCCCAATAGCTTCTTCCTAATGTCTTTGTCCTTCCACAGTCTTGATGGGAGCAGGAAAAATTTAGCTTACTGAAGCAGAATCATAGAATCGTAGAACTGTAGAATTGTGAATGGTTTGGGTTGGAAGGGACCTTTAAATGTCATCTAGTCCAACCCCCCTGCAGTGTAAAGGGGCATTTCATCCAATCTGTCCTGTAATGGTTCCAGGGATGGGGCTTCTACCACTTTTCTGGGCAGCCTGGGCCAATGTTTCACAACCCTCACAGTGAAGAACTCCTTCCTTCTCTCTAGTCTGTCTCTCTCTTTTAGCTTAAAACCATCACCCCTTGTCCTGTCACAACAGGCCTTGCTAAAAAGTGTGTCCCCATCTTTCTTACATGCCCCTTTAAGTACTGAAATGCCACAATAAGATCTCCCTGGAGCCTTTTCTTGGTTGAACAACCCCAACCCTCTCAACCTTTCCATATAGAAGAGATGTTTCAGCCCTGTGGCCATTTTTATGACCTTCCTCTGGACCTGCTCCAACAGGTCCATGTCCTTCTTGTGCTGAGGACTACAGAGCTGGGCGCAGCACTGTCAGTGTAGTATTACCAGTGCTGAGTAAAGTGGCAGAATCCCCTCCCTTGACTTGCTGCCCCTCTTGGTGCAGCCCAGGGCTGTGAGCATACATTGCCAGCTCACATCCACTTTTCCTCCACCAGTGCCCTTGAGACCTTCTCTAACAGGGCTGCTCTCAAGCCCTTCATTTCCTAGCCTGTGCTGATACTGATGCTTGCCCCAACCCAGGTGCAGGACCTTGCACTTGGCCTTGTGAACCTCATGAGGTTCACACGTGCTGCCTTCTCCAGCTTGCCCAGGGGGCATGTGCAGGCATGGCTGTGGCCGTACAGCACAGCTCATCACTCTTGGAATCATCACTTCTGCTTTATGAAAGCGGGAACAAATCATCAAGCTCAGATACAAATCCAGCTTATAATGGCTTCCTAAATTGCCCAGTGACAGCTGACACGGAGTAAGTATTCCAGTGTGTGCTCTTAGGCAGTGATGGGCACATGAAAATGTAATGTATTGTGACCTAGAGGAAAGCTGCTGAAGATAAATTGAATTAATTTGCCATTGCCAAGGCTTAAGAGCACTTGGTGTAATGTTTCTGGGGCACCACTGATGTGGAGCAGCATGTTAACAGGGAAAATGTGTGTTTGAGGCCTCTTATGCCTGTGTCTCAGATAAATGGTGACCGTGAATTCGGTTACGGTGATCTGCCCGCCCTGCTTCTGATAGGGTTGAGTTACATTTGAAGCCACTAAGGGCAGCAGGAGCTGAAAGGTTCATCATCAAGACGTAAAATGATTATTTCCGTGAAGGTCTTTTCTTTGGTACAATGAGAAATTGCTTTAACTAAGGCTTTGACCTTGACAGCTTAGGCTCTCACACGCTTAAGGATACTTGCCTCAATGGGAAGCCCTTTTGTTTCTGTCAAGATGGCATTCTAAGAAATTCTTTAGTCTGATTTCATTGTTCCTAGATAGAGTTCAGTCCTCAGTACCCAACAATTCTGTGCACTTTCCATTCCTAGTGCTGCAGTTTATCATTTGACATTATTTGCTTGTCAGACTCCACGAGAGGGAAGGAAGGAGTAAGAAGCAACCAACTGACTTCAGAGAAGATTTCCTCTTTGAATATACCTTAACTCCCTTTCATGGTAGAAAATAAACCTTGTGGGGCTGTTTCAGTGCTAACTTGTTTTAATCTACTCTGCCCCTAGCATCTGAACTGCTTTTTTCTAGGTGTTTCAGCTGGTCACGGCATTAGTTTGAGGAGAAAGATGTTTTTTTCAGGGCTAACATTATTTCACAGTCTGAAGTGCTACTAGGCAGAGGGAAGAAGTCTGGTAGTGCTATTGCTTAGGTTTTTTGTTTTGGTTTTAGTTAGTTTGTTTGTTTGTTTTTTAACCCATCCTTATTCCCCTTCTCTTTGCCTCTTTCTGAGAAAGTCTGAGTGCATTCTTCCCATGATCTGGCACCATGGGCTGTGGTCTTCACAGCAGCTGTAGCACATGAATGCTCTCCTGCAGGCTGGCTGTGGGTAGCCCTGTTGCTCTTCCCATCCTCCCATAAAGCTCCAGACTTCACCCACTGTTGGCACCTAAAAGGTTTTGCTTCTCAACAAAGCACCTCTCGACATCATGCCAGCTTTCTAACCAAGCACATGCTGTGTCCTGATGCATCTGTGTTGCTGTGTACCTGTAGGGTACATTCTAGTAGGAGGTGTCCCTGCCCATGGCCTGTGGAAGTAGATGAGCTTTAAGGTCCCTTCCAACTCAAAACCATTCTATGATCCTGTAAGTGTTTGCCCCAAAATGACTGCAAGAAGCCCCCTTCTCCTCCAAAGCAAATGTGGTATTTTTCTGCCTTCTCTCTTGCCTTCTTAGGCAATAAACAGGTGTATGCTCAGGGCAGCTGTCTCAGAAAGCAATAAATGCCCTCGTTTGGGGATTAGGTAATCTCTTTGGGAGACATTAGCCTAGCCTGTGTTAGTCTTTCAGCACGGACACATCATGAGGTCTGCTCTTTAGGAAGAAAAAAAAAAGTCGTTGGTGAGATGCAATAACTCATCTGTGCCCTAGTGTCTGTCATCTAAAGGGTAAAGGATCTTATATAAACGTGGATTGTATTTCCCAGCATCATAACAGCCATTCTGAGGCTGAATCTGATCGATCAGGAAGGTAAAGACACATTACCAAGTGCTGCATGTAATAAGGTATCTCAAAAGCCTGAAAGGGCTGTTTTCAAAATGTGTCACTGAGTTGGCTGTCCAAAATGATTCAGTGGAAGAACAACATTGCAGTCACCTCTGAAACTGCAGCTCTTGTAGTAATACCTGGGCTGGTTTAAACTTACCCAGGTTAGGCAGTAGTAGCAAGAAGCCCAGGCAGTGAGAAAGCAGTGAGATCTAATTGGTAAGTCAGGAGAGTGCATCCAGTTCTGTTCCAATGCTGGACATCTCCATGTTGCAGGGGCTCCCTGCCTGCAGTAGGTTACTGTCATGTGCTCAAAACGATGCATAAAAATATCTCATCTCCAGGTAAACCAAAAAATGCCTGGTGTGGTTGCAGCTGCTCAAATAGTCAAACATCCCTCCGCATGGAGCCAAGACTTGATCTGCTACAGGTCTCTCAGAGAAGAAATTACCAAAACTCAGCTGCTGCCCTGTTCATGGTCCACCTCAGAACCATAATAAGTCACCACCACATTAGGGAAGGAGGTGGGAACCACAAAAGCAGTGGTTGCCAGTACTGTCAGAAGAGGTGATGGATTTGAGGCTTCTGCTGCCACAGCTTGAGCCCAACACAGCTTCCTCTTTGTGGCAGCAGTAGCTCTGCAAACCCAGGCTGGGTTTCCTTGCCTGAGTGATTCTGGTAGGCAGAAGTCATGTGCCCTTTTTAGGAGCAGCCTTCCCTGGCCCTGCAAAGTATAACCTTGTGACATGCTCTGCACTTATGGCTCTGCTGTAGCTTCAATGCAGCCATCCAGAAAGCATTCCTGGATGTTCAATCCCCTAGGCAAATCTGTGTTTCGGGCTGGCGTGGTTGAGATGCATCAAAGCTGTTTCCTAAAACCTCACGTCTCACCTGTGAGCTGCTCAATTAGGGCCAAACAGTGATGGATTGAAATCATGAAAGAATTGAGCAGCCCAGCAGGGATGAGGACACTCAGATCAGAAAATCTCTGCTGATCACAGACACATCAAGGAGGAACTCAGGCTTTGGCCAAAAGAAATGAGGTGTTTCGATGTCACACAGCCATATGAACACAACAGCAGGAAGAAACAAAGAGCATAGGGATGCCACAGGGAGACCACTGCTGCATCCCCTTCCCTTGTCAACTCAGCTCTTGTCACCTCCCTTCCTTGGGACTGTACTGCCTGCTCTGCCTCCACCTTCCCTCTCCCCACCACCCTCCAGCAAATCTCTGCTGGCTCCATCATGGGAAGGAGCTAATGTGCATGGGAATTGATTAGCAGGAGCTCAAGAAGGTCCCCAGTGTGACATGCTGGTGGGTGCCAGGGGAGGGTTGTCAGTGGGGACAAGGCCCTCTCTAAACCATGTGGCATTGAGAAAACTGTTTCCATGCTTCTCTTTTAATCAGTGTGTTTCATAGCAACTGTTTGCAGCAGGAAAGGTGAGCAGAAGGGAGAAGTGTGAGCTTCAGTTACTTCTCTAAATTCAGTGTATTAAACTTGCAGGACACTGGGGCAGAGCCACTAACCAGAAGATGCCAGCAGCCAGGTTCTCATGCTCTTACCCCAATAAGACTAGAGTAATTTCAATAGGAAAAGACCTTTAAGATCATCAAGTCCAACCATCAAGGATCTTAAAGGTCTTTTCCAGGCAAAATTGTAGAGTGTGACTGGAGCAGACTTGCTGAAGGCACTGAGAGTGTTGCCAAATGAACATGTCAAGGATGCTCAGACAGAATGCATGTGTGTAGTGATGCATTCAATGACCTCCTATAAAGCTGCAGCTGGACCTGGATACATTGTGTGCTGAGGTCTGTCTCTTCTCTCAAGTAACAAGTGATAGGACAAGAGGAAATGGCCTCAAGTTGCACCAGGGGAGGTTTAGGTTGGATATTAGGAAGAATTTCTTTACTAAAAGTGTTGTCAGGCATTGGAACAGGCTGCCCAAGTTGGTGTTGGAGTCACCATCCCTGGAGATGCTCAAAAAACAGGTAGACATGGCACTTTGGGTTTAATGTGCACTGTGGGTTTGGCCTGATGGTTGAACTTGTTGATCTTAGATGATCTTTTCCAACCTTTCCAGTTCCATGATTCTGCATTTCTCTGGGCAGCTAATTTCTACCTTCAACTGTTGTGCAGTGGGTTTGGCCCCTAAGTGTCAGAGAGAAATTTGCCTTTTTTTCTTTTTTCTCTTGTGAGGTGACTGCTCCCATTACCTGTGCTGCAGTGAAGCCTTCACACAGCAAATCACTGTGTTCAATTATTCATTTCCTGAAGGAAAAAAAAATCCTCCTTCCCTTTTCAAATCGCTCCCCTTCCATTGCAATGGAATCTGTCTGCTTAGTAGTGTTTACTCTGCTTCTCCTCCTTATCTTTTTCTCTATTTGAAGAACATGTATCCAGTCCTTCTCTTCCTAACTGAGTGTTCATAATTATTTTTAGACCTGATTTTTATCAAACCCGCTCAGGTGTTGCAACATTTACCAAGCCATGGAGTGATTACAAATGGACTTTGCTTTTGAGAGCTAATTCACACAGATGTTTTTATTATAAATAGTTTTCTTTTTCCCCTGGGGAATCAGTTTGTTCAAGTCAGAAGCTTCATTTCTTTGGATTTAAGGAGCAAGCAACCCTGATTAGAATGATGGGGGAAACCACAATGTGGTGCTGAGTGACATGATTTAGTGTTGACTTGGCAGTGGTTGGACTTGTTGCACCTAGACTCATAGAAGGGACTGGGTTGGAATGAACCTCTGGAGGTCATCTATGGTCTTAAAAATCTCTTCCAATCAAAGCAATTCTATGAGTCTGTGATGCTTGAGTCAGAGTGTTGTTCTTCAAGATGCTAACTTGAATGCCAAAAATAGCACAAGAAATTCCCACCCATTCTCACTCACTGTCCAGTGCAGTTCATTTCTATCATGCTGAACCAATTTTTTGTTCTCTGCTCTATAAACCCACTCACTGAGTTGGTCTCAGTTCAAAGGAGCACCTTTTTGAAGGGTTCTTTTGAACCAGTGCAATGGTTTGCTTCCTGTCTCGGCCCCACAAACTCTCCTCTCTGGCAGAGCAGAGAGATTGGTGACTGCACATCAGGGCAGGACCTTCTGGTATCCACTCTGCCACTAAGCCACCTTCCTAGAGATGTACATCCAAGATGTACAGAGAGCACCACCGTGCTGCTAGGGATTATGGTCCAGCATACCAGTTTGCCACTGCTCAGCAGGGTTTTCAAGCTTGAGTGCATGTCCAGAGTCACACAGTCAAATGACATCCAGACTTAAGGTGGGTTGTCTCAAGAACATATGCTGGGCCCTCCATGCAGGATTAACATGTGTCAAGCATTTCCACCTCAAGCAAGCTTGGTAGGCTCTTGACTTTTAACCATAGAGCTCGTTCCTTAAGGGCTTCTTCGGGTACTGCAAAAAGCAATCCCAAAGATGCCCCCACAGCAAAGTCTGCTGGTGTTTTGGTGTGATACTATGGAAATGTGCTACAGCTCACCACTGTTCCTTTCTTCTCTTCTAGGTAGGCTGCAAAGCCATGATGGTTTTCTTCCAGTACTGCGTCATGGCCAACTTCTTCTGGCTCCTTGTGGAGGGGCTGTATCTTCACACTCTGTTGGTCATCTCCTTCTTTTCAGAGAGGAAGTACTTCTGGTGGTACATCTTGATTGGCTGGGGTATGCATCTGCTCAAAACTGAGTGCCAAGAGATGATCCTGACAGGCTTTTTAGTGGTGATTTCCCCCACAGATGTGGGAGCTCAGGCAGGGTAGAGATGTAGTGGACAAGTTACCTTATGCCAGGCATCAAGGGATGGGCAGAGTAATTTGACAGCCTACATTTTCAAAGGTATTTAAGAACTTAGCTTGTGCTAGATTGAGCCACCTCAATGTCTTTAAGCACTATGGGCCTGAAACTCCTCATCACCTTTATAGTCATTTTGTCCTTTGATCCTGGCTGAGATCCCAAAGTTGATATCATGCACTGACCTGAAATTGTAAAGAAGGATCCCAGCAAAGCAGGACTCCTAGACTGAAGCAGACACTGCAGTCTGTCACTCTCATTGCATCTTACTTAATTTGGGGGAAATGAAAAACAAAAGGAAAATGAAAGGGAAAGGGGAAATGACAGATTTAAGGCTCTTCACAGCATAACTCAGAGCTGCGTTGCTATTTCTGCAAATTTAGTCTACCAGATCAACTTTGTTTCTTTCTCCAAAGAGGAAACTGAGATCTCTTTTCCCCTTTAAGCCATTTAGCTGAAGGGTTTTTGTATAAGTAAGCAAAACAGCTTTCTGTTGCATGCTCTTGATAGCTGAAACTGAGAAATAATTAGAGCAGAGAAAAATCTTGAAAGGGAAAGGAAGAATAAAATTGGTGATGTAGAGGGGGTATGCCTGGACTCAGGGTTTGATCAGTTGTGCGTAGAGTAAGTTCCATTGAAGGTGACAGGAGTTATGCTCGGGTTCACACTGCTGAGGAGAGACAATTCTCTGTGATGTGAGCATAGGACGAGATGATGCTCACAGACCTTGTTTCAGATGCAGTTAATCAGGTCAGACCTTCTTTAAACCTGCCTTGTGCATTGCCATTGTTTCGTTCAGTGCTGCAGAGCAGGAAAGTGTATGGAGCTAATGACTGAGTGGACCCTCAGCAAGTCCACTGAGCACACAGGGACTTGGGACAGTGAGGGGATGACTGACATGCTGACATGCTGAAAGGCTGTGCTGCCAGCCAACCAGAGCTGGGCAAAGACAAACCTCATGAAGTTCAGCAACGACAAGTGTGAAGTCCTGCATCTGGGGACAAATAATCCCAGGCACCAGTATAGACTAGAAGTCATCCCACTGGAAAGCAGCTCCATGGAGAAAGACCTTGGAGTCCTAGTGGAGAGCAAATTATCCATGGGACAACGATGTGCCCTTGTGGCCAAGAGGGCCAATGGCATCCTGGGTTCATCCAGAAAAGTGTGTCCAGCCAGTCTAGGGAGGTCCTTCTCCCTCTCTACTCTGCTCTAGTGAGACCACACCTGGAATGTTGTGTCCAGATTTGGGCTCCCCGATTCAAGAGAGACAGGGATCTGCTGGAGAGAGTCCAACAGAGGGCTGCAAGGATAACTGTAGGACTTGAACAGCTGTCTCATGAGGAAAGACTGAAACCTGAGGCTGTTTAGTCGTGAGAGGAGAAGGCTGAGAGGGGATCTTATTAATGTCAATAAATATCTGAGGAGCGGGTGTCAAGATGAAGGTACCAGTCTCTTTTTGATGGTGTCCATGGACAGGATAAGAAATAACAGGTACAAGCTGGAATACAGGAGGTTCCATGTCAACACAAGGAGACACTTCTTTACAGTGAGGCTGAAAGCACTGGAGCAGACTGCTTAGAGAGGTTGTGGAGCCTCCTCTGCAGACTTTCAAAACCTGCCTGGATGTGTTCCTGTGTGACCTGCCCTGGGTGATCCTCCTTTGGCAGGGGGTTGGACTTGATGATCTCTGGAGGTCTCTTCCAAATCCTAACATTCTGTGATTTTGTGGTTTTAAATCAAAGGGAATTGACACTCATCATATATTCTGAGGTTGTCTGAGCCAGAAAGAATTCTTCTTTGGAGAGACTCTAAGCCAGCCTGCTCCCAGGCTTCAGTACCCTCACAGGAAAGAAGTTTTTCCTCACTTTTGGATGGAATCTCCTGCGTTCCAGTTCGTGCCCATGACACAGGTCATCCAAGCACAGAGGTCATCTGAACTACTTTAAATGTCTGCTTTAGGACAAGAAATATGCCCTTAAATTTCCAACCCCCTGAGAGAGGTTGTAGATTCTCATTCTCTGGAGAGATTGTAGTGATCCTGGGCAACCTGCTGTGCGTGAGTCTGCTTTAGCAGTGGGGTTGAACTAGATGATTCCAGAAGTCCCTTCCAACCCCACCATGCTGTGGTTCTGTATTAGAGTATGGGGGATTTTTTTCCCCATTCATGCTAAAGAGACCCCATGTGACTGTCTTAGATACCAGTGTCCACACTGCAGGTCTCTAAAGTGATTCCTGTTCCTAGCATTTCACCATCAGAAGTTTTTTGTAGGCACTGCAAGAGGAAGATAAAGCTGCTAGAGAGCAGTTACAGGAAGCTCATCTTACATGGCCAGGGAGAGAGGAAGGCAACATGTGGCTTGTTTGGCATGTGAGCATTGAAAGCACAAAGCATTTGCCCAGCCTTGCAGAAAGGCATCATCACCTCAGTCCCTCAGGAAGCATGGAGAGTGGGGGCAGAATAGCCTGAAAGCACTGATAATGATTTCTGCCAGCAACATCATCTCTTCTCTTTTCAGGTGCCCCCTCCGTGTTCATCACTGCTTGGACTATTGTCAGGATTTACTTTTTCGACGTTGGGTAAGCCTGTGGACTCAGTTTTCTTTTCTTCATAGTTCTGCCTTCCTTTATCTCCAAGGAAAAGGAAGCCAAGGAAAACCCTGCAGCTTGACTAATGCAGCCATCCTGCCCTAACCCAGACAGCAGGCAGAGCAGAGGCTTTCCTTGGACTCTTGCACCAGGAAAGGCTCCTTGGAGACACACTTGGGCCAGACACTCTCTTCCCAGTCCCATGGTGTGGATGTGTACAGGGAATTTGTGTGTTCAACTCTCTACAACTCTCTGAAAGGAGGTTGGAGTGAGGTGTGGGTTGGTCTTTTCTCCCAGCTAACAAATGATAGTACATGAGGAAACAGTCTCATGTTGTACCAGAGAAGGTTTAGGTTGGACATTAGGTAACACTTCCTCATCAAAAGGGTTCTCAATCCCTGGGACAGGCTGCCCAGGGAAGTGGTGGAGTCATCATCTCTGGAGGTATTTAAAGACCATGCAGATGTGGTGCTGAGGGACGTGGTTTAGTGGTGACCTGGCAGTGGTGGGTTAGTAGTTGGACTCAATGCTGTTAAAGGTTCAGCCAAAACAGTTCTATGACTCTGTGATTACATTTGCCCCTGTGATGCTGTGTACAGCAAAGACACCAGCTGAACAGCTCTGTGCTCAGAGCAGAGCTTTGCGTCCTGCAGAACAAACTCAAAATACACTCAGAGACTTAATACACACATCTGTTACCTGTCCCACAGAAGGAGTCTAAATACTCCTCTTTTTTTTTGCCTCTGGCACATCTTAACCTAGGAGCAGCTTATGTTGTCTATAAAGATCAGAGCGAACACAGCTAAGTAAATGTGGCAGATACCCAGGATACATGCAAGCAGATAGGATCTGACCCTGCAATCCTCTATCATGCTTTCATTCAAGCAATCAGACTGTAGTAATTGCAAAGGCTTTGATGAGAAAACACTCCAAAAGGGTTACAGAACCAGGTGCTTATCAGGTCCTCACTGCATGCCCTCGCTTCTTGCATAGGCAGCATATGGTTAACTCCATTTCCACCCCTGCATTCTCCTTGCTCCAAATGTGTCCTGATTTGTCCTTATTCCAGTAGGAGAAGCAGCTTGCATTTCTCATCTCATTTTTTGATTTATAGTCATGCTAACACATTTCCTGAGGGCTACTGACTTCATTTTGTGCTTTCACTCTATCTGCATAAATCCAACCTTATTTACTTTGCTAATAAATAGCCCCTACAATGAGATAGAGACAAAAAGGATTTAACCAATTTGGGCACCAGCTCTTCTTCATATGTATTCCTACCTTGCTCCAGTAATTCCTAATAAAAATACAGACTTCTTTGCATTTTCTGGAGGCTTTAAGGCTCTACATTTCTGTGCCAAGCGTGAATTTAGAGGATATGCTAATACCTAACAACTTTATTATTGTAAATTTTTTGCATATTCAGGTTACATTGTTTAGTGGTGGACTTGGCAGTGCTGGGTTAACTGTTGGACTTGATCTTAAAGATGCTGTTCCAACCTAAACAGTTCTATGATTCTGTCTTTACCATTCAGGAGAAACAAACACCTGAGAAGGTTACATAGCTCCTTCTTTGCTTTGCTTGATGTTTTCAGTCTGGTTTTGTTTCTTTTTAGGTGCTGGGAGGAAATAGTGGAATCCCCATTCTGGTGGATCATTAAAACTCCTATTTTGGTGTCTATTTTGGTAAAGTATCAACACATTCTGCTGGCTGCAGAGCCATCTCTTTCATACTAAGTGTGGAACGTGGAGGGCTGTTGAGAAATGCTCTGTAAATGTCTGTGGGAAATGCCCTGACAGATAAAATCCCACGGTGTATTGAATGCCTGCCTTACAGTGAAGAATGTCACCCTCCAGATAAATATCTTGAACTTTAAATATTGTCCATGGGAAGAGTCTGAGCAACCAAGCAACACAGGGAAGCTTCTTTGATTTAACTTTGGCCACCTCCATCTCAGGCCACTCTGGTGCAGTAGTCATGGGTGTATGTAGGCAGAGGAGGTTGAGGAACATGGTTAGAGATCCAGGAAAGGCTCATCATGTCTAATGAATCAGTGAGTGTCTAAATCAGATCAGTTGAATTGTGCCATGAGTGTTCTCATTGCTCCAAGCTGACCATACGCAGAGCTCAGGATGAATTGTTCAGTAGTAGATGTCAACACTATGAAGTAAGATGGGATAAGTCCTACCATATATTTCTATGTAGATGAAAAGAGGTTAGATGAATTCCTCCAGACATCTGCCCCTTGCCATAGCACCCAGCACAAAGTTGGATTCCAGCTATGTTTCTTTCAAGTAACTTCTTGAGAAGCTCAGCTAATTTCCAGGTAAATCAGTGGAAGTGCTTGAAGCCTTCTCTGGATGTGATAAGTTCTGACCACAGAAACCATGACACTTCTGAGGAACTCAGAGTCCTTTCATCCTTGCTGAACATTACATGTTTCCTCTGTCAGGTGTCACCCCAAAACTTAAATGAAACAGAGTTAAACTTAGCATTTTCTTCAATGAAGGCAAATTTGTGCAAAGGGGACAAAAAGAGTGCAGCAGAAATCAAGTCAAATTTAGACAAATTAAATTAAACAGAGGTCTTTTCTTCAACACACCTTCTTCTTGCTCCACATACATTATGGCCTTTATATAGAGATCTTTTTTCTGTGGCACATCACACAGGAGTCCAAACTGAAAGAGCCTGAATAATTGCATCTTACTGTGCTCACCTGCCGGAGGAGAAACACAGTACTTAGATGGCAAATCTCAAAAATATTTATGTCATCATTGAAAGCTATAAATAGTGTCTCCCACTTCTCAGGATAAATTTTTAGTCCCAAAATACAGCCTGTTCTCCTCAGATCAGTGAGGCTCTATTTTCTTTTTTCTTTTTTTTTTTCTTTTTTCTTTTAAATAAATCATTTCTCCGTTGCCAAACAAAATTCACTCAGCAATTTCTGATTTTCCTTCTGCAGATATCACATAAATCTGTTCCCAAAGGAAGGGCATGATAAACTCTGTCTGATCAACAGCAGGTTGATCAGACATTTTCTCCATATCCACAGGACTAAAGCATAGGTCTTAGTGGAAGGCAGAAATGCATATCTATGATATACATGATCTACAAGATCTGTGAGATCTACAAGATTCTTAAGGTCTATAAGATTTAGAAGACGTTAAGCACAGGGAATAGATCAAATGCCTTTGATCATACTCTAGGCTGAAAAATAAATTAAACACTTTCTGCAGTAGCTGATGGCTATTACCTTCTATCATGCAATGTTAAGGCTCTACTAAGCCCCCAGACCACACTCACCATAGCCTTGTATCCATGTTTGTCTTTGACTACTGCAAGCCAACACAATCAGCATTTATCTACCCCAATCTTACCTTCGGTGCTGCAGCTCATGTACTATCACTGCTCATTAGAGTAATTGATTTAGATAATCCTGGTTGGAATTGATAAATCTGACTTGCCACCGAGTCAGACGCAAACCATTTTTATAAGTAAATAAATATGAACAGAAATGGTGACAAATGGCATGGGATGGGTAAAAAGTGATTAAGCAATGCATCATAACCAGGAAATATAATTAATTTCCAAGCATTCATAGCCTTTGAGTGGGTGTCTAAATGAGAGATGTGCTTCAGTCTCCTTCGTTCACCTGTTGTTAAGATAAATGGAGGAATGGCTGGAGGAAATTTTTCAATCTGGTTTTGCAGGAAATCAAGTTGGTTGTGTTAACAATCCCTTCCAGCCTCCACAGCACTGTGAATCAGAATCACTTGTAGAGTTTGCTACCCGTGGAAGGATAAAGCAAGGGGTTGTGTGCCAAACTAAAGTTAAATTAAATTAATAAATCTGTCCTATGTTGCATGAGTAACAGCATGATTCAAGGGGTGAGACCTTAAAGCAATTAGATTTGCATTCAGTTCATACCATCTACCACCTACCCTTAGGAAGTTACCATTCCTAGCCCTACTCCTTTGTTACGAAGTTACCATTCCTAGCTCTACTCCTTTGTCATGAAATAAGGTTTCCGTTGCTCGAGTATGTTGGTGGAGCACTCTGAGATTTTTTTTTTTTTTTTCTGAGTGAAGAGCAGAATCAAAAATGCATTAGCTAGATTCCTCCCGTCTAACATCCGAGGAGAGAACATTTTCCGCTGCGCTGATGAGGTCGTCCCTTGCTATTAAAAAGTCTCCAGCTTCTCTCCAGAGAAGACATGCCCCATAGCATCGAGTAGAGGCCTGTTGAGTGGATCCTGCTGTGTGCTTTGGTTTGGTTTCCTTGGCTCACCACCTCAGTCTCTGACATGCTCAGCAGCTGGTCCCATGTCAGCATCTCCCGAGGGCTTTGACGTCCGTCGCTCCGCTCACTCCCAAGGCTCTTTGCCCGCTCTGTCGTCGGCACTCCCCCGCGCAGCAGGACGTCGTGCAGAGCTGTGCTCTATGGGTTTGACATCATCATACTTGGGATGTATGACACAAAGTCCCAAGCAGGCTGATGTCAGGCCCAAGATGGCTGCCATCCTGTGTCGGTTTACTATGTGCTCCCAGAGCGGGGTTCTCTGCTCATGGCTTTTTAACAACAGCTTGCTCCATGGCCAAAATATTGCAGTGAAAGGTTTTCCTCTCTTAATGATTGGCTCTTTGCACCAGGAGAAAAAGGCTCTTTTTTTTTGTTTTGTTTTGTTTTGTTTTGTTTTTTCACTTCTCTCTCTTTCTCCTCGTCCCAACAGGTCAACTTCATTCTCTTCATTTGCATCATTCGCATCTTAGTGCAGAAGCTGCATTCTCCCGACGTGGGGCACAGTGAAACCAGCCAATATTCGTAAGTCCTGGACTTTTTCAGCCACGCTGCTTGGGTTTGGGGTAAAGCTACTTGTCCCAGTTCATTGTTACATCTCTCTGCACTGATCAGAACCAAGTATTTGGTAATTGCTTGAAGCCCATCGGGTATCAGGCAATGGGCCATTTGCAGGACATGTTTCGTCAGAGTTTTATGACAGGTGAAAAGATTTCTTGTGGGATTAATGATGAAAAAAAAAAGGAGAGCAACAATAACAAGCATGAAACAAAATAAGACTTTTTTTTTTCTGAATGTATTCTGAAGGCAGAGGGACCCTGATGGAGAATAAAAAGTAGCTGTCCCTAGTATGTGGGTTTATTTTTTCTCACCTTCCTTTTTCCCAGGAGACCTCTAGAAAATCAATACATTCAGGAGAATCTATGGTGACTTTTCCTTATCCTAAAGCAGAGCCCCTAAAGGCAGACTGGATGAACACAACCCATTTCTCCTTGCTCTTCCCACGGAGCACCATTTCAGAAGTTCTGCTTGATGTAATACTTTTATTTCAGGGATATAAGGTTAACCTGAATGGGGCTATTTATAATAGATCAGCTATTTATAATAGTCTCAGTGGCCAGGACTGATCTTAGTGTTCCAAGAGTACAAGAAATCTGCCTCTCTGCGTGGATTTATTCTGGCTTCAGTGCAAACAAAATAAAAATTCAGACTGGCTTATTTTTGACTCTTGGCCCAGCCCTGGCTCAGCACTTCAGCCATCCTAGATAGTTATTAAACAGTTCCTAGAAAAGAACTGAAAAGGACAAAAATTCCAGTGTCTGCTCATACATCTTCTTTGTCCTTGGAGAGAGCCATGCACACAGGTACCCTGAAGAATCTGTAGCCAGTTCACCCTTTCTGCAAAGGTAGAAGGCAATATCAGCATGGTCCTTAAATACTGCCCAGCCATGGCTCTGAGTGCTACTCTCTAATGATGGTAAATTATGCATTTCATCTGCCTCATTAACTTTTCACATTTATGAGAGGAAATTTCAGTATTTGAGCTTAACTTCTCCCACCAGCAGCCAAAGCCAATTACCTCCTGTCCTCTCAGCACAACACGCCAACGTTACCAGACCCCATGCTTTCTATCACCTCCCTTTATGCACTTCCAGCTGGGCACTCTGTACCCCCAGGATTGCAACATCCTTGGCCAGGTACTTAGATTAAATCAGCATATTGAAATATGTTCCAGCACTAAGCAGCAGCCTGGAGCAGTTGGCTCCCATTCCTCTCAGAAGTGCTGCCAAGACACGTTGGAAGGGTCATGCCCAGATTACCTCAGAGGTGATGCTGGGCTTTGAGTTCACCACTTTTCACTTCACGTTTTCCAGTGAAGTGGGAGCTGCCAGGAGAGCTCTCTTTGCCTTGTAAACAAACAAGTACAGCCAGCACTTCCCTACGCTGGCCTGCCAAGCAGGAGGTACTGCTGAACTACAACTGATTGTCACATCTGCAGTCCCTCACCTTCCTTCTCCACCTGGAAGAAAATCTCCGTTCCATTATGGAAAGAATCGGTTGATCATTTCTAGGTGTCCAGGCCAGTTGAGATACTTTGGGACATAGAGCCACAAAAAATGATCAGAAGGCTGGAACACCTCTGCTATGAAGAGAGGCTGACCGCTGGGATTGTTTAGGCTGGAAAAGAGAAGCTCCAGGGAGACCTTACTGTGGCCTTTCAGTACCTGAAGAGTACTACAGGAAAGATGGGAAGAAACCTTTTAGCAGATTATGTCGTGACAGGACAAGAGGTGATTATTTAAAGCTAAGAGAAGGAAATTTAGGCTAGATATAAGGAAGTTTTTTGGGGTTTTTTTTTGCAATGCCCAGAGAGCTGGGAGTTGCCCCATGCCTGGAAACATTCCAGGTCAGGTTGTTTGAGGCTCTGAGCAACCTCTGAGCAAGTCAAAGATGTCCCTATTGATTGCAAGGGATTTGGACTAAATGACCTTTAAAAGTTCCTTCCAACCCAAAACATTCTGTGATTCTATGATTTGAGATGATTTCATGGACTTTACACATAGGAGCCAGGACCGAGCCTAATGCAGGTTTGGATGAAGGAGTGTTTCCAGCATCCTACCTATAGCTTAATTTCCTCCAGAAGCCTCTGGGAAAGGGGGACATGGAAGAATGTGGGTAACCACAAGAGCCAGAACCACCATAAGCATCCTTAGCCCTCGACTTCATTTTATTTCCATCAGTTATATTTTAATAATGATTATATTTAATAAATTATCATTTCTTCATCATTAGACCTCTGATTACCCAGCCTGATGCCATTAAGCACTAATTCTGTTCATCCCCCTCCTTTGGAGACATTCATTGTGCAATAGCCTGTCATTATTCTGAGCTAAACATACCATTTCTCTCCCAGAAGCTGTAATTTTCAGAAATCCCAAGCAAACAAAGAGATCACTAAATGATGATTTAGCCTGTAGAGATGTAAAAAGATCTCCGGTGGGAGGGGAAGAAGAGAGAAAGGAGGAAGAAATACCTCCATTGAAGTTCCTAGGAATAAAGATGTCACACTTTCTGTTGTTAACCACATTTGAAATCAGCAGCCATCTGCAGCCTGTGGGCCAAGGGGAAATAATCTGGCGCTGATCGTTCTACCTTAGCTAGAAGCACGTAAATGTTTATAGGAGAGCTGTTGATGAGGGAAAGCAAGGCTGTGGAAATGCTTAGTCTCTGCTGCCATACAATGACTGTGCCTAGCTGAGGGTCCACCTCCAGGTGCCATTGAATCCAGCTCAGGTCATCAAAAGAATCTTGGGGAGGTGAGGCTGTGAGGAGCTGTCTCAACACCCTCAATTTTATCATACCCCAGATACTTCTTCCCGCTGGGCAAGGGCTGACTCTTGGTGCTGCCTTGCTCGAGAGTGCTGCTGAGAGGCTCAATGTTCCCAGGACCTCATGGTAAAGTGGCTCATATCACATCTCCTAAGTGCAAGCAAAGGTACCTAACATGTATGACACAGTCTGCACTGTCGTGATGTACTACAGCAGATTAAAGTTCAGGGATTGCATGGGGCTTAGCTACAGAACTACTCATCACCTCACCCTTTAGATCCTCTTCCTTCTCTCCTTGTGAACTCATGTTTGTCTTTCCAACAGGAGGCTGGCCAAGTCCACCTTGCTGCTGATCCCTCTCTTTGGCATTCACTACATCATGTTTGCTTTCTTCCCTGACAATTTCAAAGCAGAAGTTAAAATGGTCTTCGAGCTGGTGGTTGGGTCATTCCAGGTAAGCCACCCTTTGGGCCACCAGGCACTCACTGGATCTGTCAGCAGGGAGAAGAGTTACAAGCTGGACAAGGGAACCAGCAAAACCTGTGAGCTGAGGTTTCCCTGGGAATGCCAAATACTACTCTTAGACCTTTGGTGAATAAGCTACTCACTCCAGTTTGGAAGATAGTTTTATACTTTCCCTCCTAGAATTCCAGGAGGAGATCCTCTCACCTCATTTTTGGTGCTTAAAAAGAAAATCTCCCCCACCTATTCAGATGGTGGAGTCTGGTGGAAAGTGAATGAGGCTTTCTATGGTCTGTGACTGTTAGAGCTATAATATGCCTTGCGTGAGCCTATAGACCTGTGGTGTAGTTGGGCACACTTACGGCAACATATAGAAGTAGTAAAATAGCCTCAAGTTTCACCAGACAAGGTTTAGATTGGATGTTAGGAAAAATTTCTTCATTGAAAGGGCCACCAGGCACTGGAACAGGCTGCCCAAGGACACCTAGAGAGGTGTTTAAAAGATGCTTTGATGAGGAGATTAGGGAGATGGTCTAACAGACGTGTACAGGGAGATGTTAGGTTATGGTTGGACTTGATGATCTCATGATGGCCTTGACGATGTAGTAGTGAACATATTTGGATCTCCCCACTTTCAGCTGGCAAGACCAAGCAGGAAAGTTGGATCTCACATCGCATCCAGTTCTCTCCAGTGCCCCAGTTTGAATGACCAAGTGCCCCTCAGAGCTAAGCTGATTCCTGGTGGGTTCAAACACCAATCTGCAGCAGTCTTCAAACTCAAACATATACCTCTGCTGCAAAGTACTTTAACCAAGCTTCCCCTGATCCTTTTATAGGGAAAATGCAATCAAGTGATTTCTAAGGGGCACCTTTGCAGTGGCCCAGGAGTTGTATCCTTCTGTGAGGTCCTAAAAGCCTTTTTTTTTCCCTAGGGATTTGTGGTGGCTGTTCTGTACTGCTTCCTGAATGGAGAGGTAAGATCAACAGTATTGTTTGGTTAACATTTGCAGCTATTGGATGCTTGTGGAGAGTGGATTGAGAAGTGTCCCATTCCTGATGTTACCATATTGGGAGTAAAGATCCAAGTCAAACCTCTTACTCCAGAGAAACAACTCAACCATTGCCCTGAGAGTTTCTACCACAATTAATAAACTTATTATGACTTCTGTGTAGTATTGCTGCTGCTGAATCCATTATGAGGCAGAATCAATAGAACTCTGATCTAAAACAGAGAAGGGTAGAACCCATCTTAGAATCATAGAATCAGTCAGGGTTGGAGGGGACCACAGGGATCATCTAGATCCAACCCCCCTGCAGGGACACCCTACCCTAGATCAGATCTTCTAAGCCCTACTCATGTTTAACACCTCCACAGAGTCAGAGTCACTGCCAAGATGGAGGCTCATTAGTGCAGTGATATTTGTGTGCCATGCTCAGGGAGTTCAGCAGAGACTGGTTAAACCCAAATCACAGAGGCCAAGTAGATTTGGGCAGCTGAAAATTTGGAGCTGCTGTCAGCTGGAGCACTCTCAGCTCACCAAACTGAGCACAGACAAGAAGCAGCTGTGATCTGGGTTTGTGTTCCAGCTTCCTAGGGAGAGGAAGAGTGTCCAGAATCACAATTTGCTCTCCTGCAGCTCTGTTGCTTTTAGCCTCACCATGTGTACCTCAGACAGGGCAGCTTGCTCAGCTCCAGCAGAGACCTTTGCCTGTGGGCCTGTGTGGAACAGGACAGGGTCACAGAACTTATTAATGATCCAAAGCTGATATTGGCATTGATGTGGCTTGTTAGGCACAGGGCAGCGCCAGGCAAGCATATCCCTGCCTTACAGGCATTGATCTTGTCTTTCCCACATTTCTAGACCAGGGGTTTGCATCCTGGTGTGCTGTTCCTGCTTGGTGATCCCAGAGACCCTCAAACAGAGCTGGTTTATCTAGTTCACACTGTCATCTAACAATCTGGACTGGAAGGCTGCAAGAAGAGACAGTGGCCAAATTTGTTCAGGTTTTGAATCTGGATAGTGTAAACCAGGTCATGTCTGTAAAATGCCTGAGCAGGAGCAAGTAGCTTCTACCAAAAAAAAAACCCCACAGCTGTATTGACAGCATTGCAAAGGAGTTATGGTTAAAGCAGTTGTATCTGGACAATAACAACAAAACAATAGAAACAAACCCAAGGCACTGAAGAAAAAACAATCAAGTGATCTTAATTATGCTTACAAAGTGTAGCATATGTTGCCATTAAAGTTAGGTAGAATGGTTTGGACTGGAAGGTGCCTTTGAAGATCATCTAATCCAAACACCTTGCAGCTGAGCAGGGACAATTTTAACTAGACCACGTTGCACAGAACCTCGTCCAACCTAACCTGGAATGTTTCCAGGGATGAGGGAAGTAGTCTGGCACCTTGGCTGTGCCAGATAAGAAATTCCCTGTGCTCTCCTTTCTGCTGAAGCTCAGGGGTTTCTGCTGTAGTTGTTTGCTGTCTGAATTGTCACCTCTCTTCCATGTGTCTAAAAGTTGTGGTTGAGTTGTGTTTAGTGACCTTTCTGTTTTATTATTTATATTGGTGAACATCTAATCCTTGGCCTCTTGGTAGGAGGCTGCTCACACAGGCCAGGCAGAGCAGTAGGAAATGCTCCCCTGAGCTGACACATTTGTCTTTCCACCATCTAGGTCCAAGCTGAACTCAAGCGAAAGTGGCGGAGGTGGCATCTGGAGCGGTTCCTGGGCTCAGACATGAAGTATCACCACCCTTCCTTAGGCAGCAATGGAACTAACTTCAGCACTCAGATCTCCATGCTGACCAAGTGCTCACCAAAGACACGCCGGTGCTCTGGCTTCCAGGCTGAATTCTCCCTGGTGTGATGGGGAGAGGCTCTCCAGTCACTAGACACCCAACAGGAACACTGAAAGGCAGAAGGATCCCCAGGAATAAGTGATACGATGACAAACCCCTGTGAGATGACATCCTCCGTGTGAGCCAACAGAGGACACAAAACTGGAACAGCCACTGGCATCCAGGACAAGATCAGACAAGCCAAGGGGCAGAGAAATACTTTTCCTCTTCCTCTTTTTTGGGGCCTTCAGCTCTCAAGTTTCAAGCCCTCAGGGGTTGATAACTATGAGTAAAGGTCCCATTCATTTGAGGAGAGCCTGGGAGATCCTGATGTGTCCTACATAATGAAGTATGGGGGGGGTAAAGGAGGGGAGAGCCTGAGTCCTTGGTGGCTTTCCCAGAACCGGCATCTCTGACACAGATCATTTGCACTTTTTAATAAATGAGCCAGTAAAGGAGAGAGGGAGGCAAGAAGCAGGAAAAAAAAAAAAAGAAAAACAAGACTGTGCCAAACCTATGAATGTGCCAAAAGTCTCACTAAGAAGAGGTGGCAAAAAGGCACCAAAGGCAGACCTGAGGACACAGGGAGGACAGGAGTAATATGAGCAGGATGGGGAGAGGCCAGCACATGGTCCCTGCCTCAGCATTTTACACATGTGGATGAAGCTGCAGTACCAGGAATGCCGCTGAGAGGATTTTCCAGTATGTTGTGCTAATTGCCTACCATCCTTCTTAGCAAAAGCTTTCCAAGCACCTCTGGAAAAAGCAGGTGGCTGAGAAGGACCAGCTTGAATGCCTTTCTCTGCCCTGTGTTCATGACATTGTGTTTTGTTTGGTTGCTTTTGAGGAGCAGGAAACTCAATTTGCATGTGTAAAAACCAGGTACAGGTGCCAAAAAGCAGAGCACGGCTGTGGTGTTTCTTCTTTTGAAGTCCACCCAGAGATCTTGGTGCACTAAGGCACCCAGGGTCATTAGGGATCAAGGGAAAACAATTGGTCCATAATTCATTTGCACTTGCTTAGCACGCACTGCCAGGAAAGGGAGATGTAGAACCCTGCAACTCTTAATTGAATCCGACCTGCCATGAGGAGCCACTGTCCAGATGAAAAAAAATAGTGTCCCTACAGCAAGCAAAATGGCTTTGGTCAGGATAAGGTTGTCTAAGCACATAACTGGCACTCCAGGAGTCAGGAAGGAGTGGAGGAGCAGTTAAGCTGATTTCTCCTTCATCTTTTGCAGGGAGCTTTCCTCCTGGGATGAAGGCATTGGGAGATCTCTAAGATGTGCATATGTATTTTACCTCTGTTTTGAAGGCCAGGAGGTTTCCACATAGGGGCAATCCCTATTTGAGGAATGCACACAGATGCTGTTAAAACCAAGGGAACTGTAGTTTTATTCTTTTGTTTGCTTGGCGGAGGGGTAAAGGCAAAGTGTGAATCCAAATCCTGGCTCAGGCATGCCAGGCTGGCAGCTTGCAGAGCATCACAGGCAGCTTAGGCTCCAGGTATGCATTTGAGACAATCCCTCACAATCCCAAACGCAGGCAAAAGATAGATAATTAGAAGACTGAACAATGGGAAGAAGTTCTTTGGCCATTAGAAATAAGTTTTTTCACTGTGAGGGTGGTGGAACACTGGAACAGGTTGCTCAGGGAGGAGACATTCAAGATCAGGCTTGATGGGGCTCTGAGCAGCCTGATGTATTTGAAGATGCCCATGTTGACTGCAGGAGGTTGGACTAGGTGAGCTTTTAAGGTCCCTGCCAACCCAGTGCATTTGATGGTTCTGTGACAGACAAGACAAGGATGCAGTTATGCCTGTTTGTGTCCCACTCAACTGCATCACTTGATGTGAGGGAAACCCTGCCCACCAGCTTTAGGTGGCATTGCTGGTAGAAGATCCATGAGCGGTGAGAAGCTCTCTGCATTGTCACTCTTCTTCTTCACCTTCCTTTCCCTCTTCCTGTGTTTGCAGCTCTATTTGCAGGAGGGACCTTCTGCTTTGCATTTCCAGCTTCTATCCTGTGTCAGCCCTACCCAAACTTGTGCCACCATCAACCATATGTCAAAGGCAGCAGGAATGGGCTTACCTTGTTCCATGACATGGAACAATTTGACTGCCTATTTACTGATGCCACAGGGCCTTCTTCAGCCCTTGAAGTGCACCAGCAGACTGATCTACGCTGGACCCTTTAGATAGGATGTGGCTTGAACCGAGGGGAAGATGCTGACTTAAATTAGCATGCCAGGAGCAGTGACTCCAGGCATCGTCCTCGCAATTATTTCATCACCCAACGTGCAGCCACATAACCATTATGTTGTCAAGGGTGTTTGAAAGGTGAAATCAATGTGCTGAGTGTACCTGCTGTGACAGGCATGGCAATATTCGTGATGCAGGCAGAGCAGAGCTGCCAGCCCAGCTGCCTTGGCCTCATATTTCAGGAGATCAGAGGAGTCAGCGGTGAAATCAGAGCTTTTCACTCTGGGGATATGAGCAATCAAGTGAACAATGACATTTGGATCAGGCTGTCATTTAGCTGGCTTAGCACAGGAATTTGGCCTGATTGTCTGGACTTCTCTACTGTTTTTCATCCAGCTCATCAATAAAATGGAGTTCTAGGATCTCATTGCAGCCCAAACTGCAAGCCCAAATCCAAACAACAACCAAACTGCACTGTCCTTACGCAGAATGCAAAATGTGATGCTCAGGACTGGTGCTGATGCTCATAACACACCAGTCTGACCCCTTCCCTTTGCTGCAAGACAGGAAAGACTCCATTGGATGCACCTATATTAATTTTTGCCAAATAAAATTAAGAGATATACTTGGCTGTGGCAGGCTTTTGGATATGATTGAGTATGAAGAATTTAGATATGAAAACTCTATCCAGAAATCAGGACAAAGTCTGATCCTGCTTGCACCGATGAGTTCACTTCAGTGACTTCTGAGTTACACCATCATGAAACTTCTTGTGGCCTTTCAGTACTTAAAGAAGCCTACAAGAAAGATGGGGACAACCTTTTGTAGCAGGACATGCTGTGACAGGACCAGGAGTGCTGATTTAAACTCAGAGAGGGAGATTGAGACTAGAGAGGAGGAAAAGTTTTTTTCCAGTGAGGATGGTGAAACACTGTCCCAGGTTGCCCAAAGAGGTGGGGGATGTCCCATCCCTGGAACCATTCCAGGTCAGGTTGTTTGGAGCTCTGAGCAACCTGCTCTGGTTGAAGATGCCCCTGCTGACTGCAGAGGGGTTGGACTAGATGACCTTTATATGTCCATTCCCACCAAAACCATCCTGTGGTTCTGTGAAACTGGAATTTACCTTTAGAATAATTTCTTTCCCTTCAGCCTGAAACTTTTTTAATCTCCTTTTATACCAGTGAGACATCAGCCCCCTCCAGTGAATGAGTCACTCTATCTTTCAATGCTTAAGCTAGTAAACAATTAGTAATTAGTATGGAACAATTAAAATAAAGTATTTTCTCAATATATGTTAAAGTGTTTTCTCAACTGCAAGGGTCAACGCTAACATCAGACTGTAGATAATTACCATCAGATGGGACCTGCATTGCTCTGTGGCCCACCCACGAGCAACAAGAAATGAGAGGAGGAACATGATAGGGTTTCAAAAAGAGCAGCAAAGAACTTCCAGGCCATTGCAGAATTTCAGGGCATTCACTTGAAACTAGGCTTGCAAATAGGAGAGGCATATGTGCAGCATTGTTCGTGGAATTATGGAATGAAAAAAGGGATCCCACAAAAAACCAGCAGAAAGAATATATTTTTTTTTTTTCTGGGTTATTTTGCTTGGGTTTATTTTATTTTATTTGTTGGGGTCTCTTTTGGGTTTTGGAGCTTTTTTGGGGTTTTGTTTTCATTGTTGGTTTTTTTTGTGGGTTTGGTTTTTTGTTTATTTATTTGTTTGTTTATTTGGCGTTTTGGGTTGTTTTATTTTTTAACTTTATTTTTTTCTGCCTGGGGAGCAGTTGCATTTTTTCTCAGCACAGGTGTTACTGGCAAGCAAATGTTTGTGCACTACCTAATCAGCAAATTTACTTCTCTCTCAAGTGTCCCACTTGAACCTGGTTCAGCACAGAAGCAATGGGCTGTGGTGGTGACTGTCCCAGGGCTGTAGCAGCGAAGGGACTGAATCCAGATCTCTGCTCCAGTCTGATGGGAATAGCTCCAGGGAGAGATGTACCTGCTGAGTAACAAAAGGCTGCCAGTAGACTGGAAAAAAAGCAAGATGAAGTCCCAAAGGAAGTTCAGCAGTGAGCAGCACTCCATGGCAGGGATCAAAGGGGTTGGTAGGATTGTTTTGTCTCCATTCCTTCCCAGGAAGGCAAGTCCCCAGTGGATTTCTGCAGGAAATAGGGCATATTTTCAGACTAAAAGAGATTCTCTCACACTTGGAAATGCCAGTATGTGTGTCTTTGTGAAGCTTATTTTATTCTGCCTGCACAAGCCCAGCTTGCTTTGATGGAAGGGCTGTGGAAATCTGTCTGGTAGCAGAGAAAAGGAGCCTGAGCAGCACTGTTTCTTCTCGGGAAGGTGAATCAAGGTTTACCACCAAAGCCCATGTAAAGCATGCTTTCTCCCCTCTGTGTCTGAGCCTTTCTGCTTTCAGGTAGGGCATGTAGCTGAAGGAAAGATCTTGGCTAGGTTGTTGCCACAGCCCTGTGCTTCCTCCCAAAGCATCTCTGCACCAATGAATGTGCCAAGCTCTTGTAGACGAGGGCTGAAGTCCTGAGCTCCCTGACTCGCAACTTTGCACTTTTCACACACGGATGCTTTTGGTGGCAAGGACCATAACGCTTCTTGATTGTAGGTGACCCTCAGAGAGCTGGAGGCCAAGATCTTGGCCTTGCATAAGCCCCCATCAATTTGGAATGACTCTGTTGGTATCGTTCTGGAACCAAACTCGTGCGACAGGAAAAAGAATGAAGTCCCAGCCTGGTACGTGGAGTCAGTTGCCCCAAAATCCAGAGCAGGGTGGATTTCAAACCATTTTCTCTCAGTCAGTTGACTTTTCCCCCTGTCTCCCAGCTCAATATTTACACACTAGTCTGATGAGGTATAATTGCAGCGACTGATCTTGTTATTTCCCCTGGAGATCTGTACAGTTGTAAACTGTGGCTTCTAGGAATTGGGAGGTTTCTGGGCCCATGGACCACCTCTACCACCTCCTACTGTCTGAACGTCCCTAGCTCCTTCTTTGCTTGCATGGTGTTGTGATACATACTGAGGAGCCCTGAGTTGGAGACTCTGGTTATTTCTAGCATACTGTGAAATCACAGACAGATCATTGTGACTGGAAACTACCTAAGAGAGCTGTTAAGGAATTAATGTCTGTTTGGGTTCTGAGGGTTGAGCCTTGAGGACACCTGTGTTGGCATCAGCAGAGCACTAATGTTTGCTATCCCAGGTTTGAGGATGTTGTACATTTGTAGATAGAAGAAACAGCACATTAAGGGGAAAAAAAAAAAAAAACAACCCAAACCACAACAGTTTTGATGCTCTGATGATGATAAATTAATTTTGAAGAGGCACTTTGGAATTCCCAAAGTGCAATATTTCAGGCTGCGTTTCAAACACCTCAAAGTGGTTGTTCAGTATCTGGTGCCAACTGACTCTTCTCACTCAAACTGTGAGCCCCTCTGCTCTGCCCCTCCTGTAAATAGGCTTTGACAGCAAGGAGTGATGGAAACTGGCTGTGAACAGAGAATCACTGTCTCTGTGGACTTCTCTGTACCTAGGTGCTTGTGGTGTATTCTTCATGCCAGCGAGAACAGGCCTGCTTGCTCAGCACAGGTGAACTCTCCACCTTGTTTCGTGGCCTTTTGCCTGATGTTATTTATTTTTGTTCTGACTCTGTACATATGCAAGAAATTGGCTACTTCTTTTTTCTTTTCTTTTCTTTTTTTTTTTTTTCCTCTCCTTTGTATTTGGTTCATCTCCTTCATGCAGAGGAGGCTCTTCTCTGTGGTTGACACTGCTGAAAACAAGCAATAAAACCATCGTGAGGACTTTGTGTCTCGTTCGTTCCAGTTCATGCTCTTTCCTCTCAGGCCTGAAGAAGACACAGGAGAGGAGGAAATCATAGAATCACAGAATGGTTTAGGTTGGAAGTGACCTCAAAGATCATCCAGTTCCAACCCCCTGCCATAGGCAGGGACACCTTTCACTAGAAGGCAACCTGGCCTTGAACACCTCCAGGGAAGGAGCAGCCACAACCTCCCTGGGCAACCTGTGCCACTGTCTCACCACCCTCACTGCAAAGAACTTCCTCCTAACATCCATTTAATCTCTCCTCTGCCAGCTTAAACCCATTCCTCCTCATCCTGTTATTACAAGACCTTATGAATAGTCCCTCCTCAGCTCTCCTGTAGGCCCCCTTCAAAAATTGGAAGGCTACTCTAAGGTCTCCTCAAAGCCTTCTCTTCTCCAAGCTGCAGAGCCCCAACTTTCTCAGCCTTGCCTCATATCAGAGCTGCTGCAGCCCTCTCAGCATCTTGGTGGCCTCCTCTGGACTGCCTCCAACAGTTCCATGTCCTTCTCATGGTGGGGGCTCCAGAACTGCACACAGTACTCCAGGTGCAGTCTGATGAGAGCAGATGCCATGGGGAAGGTAATAAACTGGTAAGGTGATTGCCTAGTTTGGCAGGATGATCTCGTCATGAGACTTCTACTCATCACTCAAAACTGAACCCAGTATTTGAGGTGGGGCCTCACCAGTGTGCAGTGCAGGTGGACAATCACTTCCCTAGTCTTGCTGGCCGCGTTATTTTTGAGAACACCCTGCCTGCAGCTCTGACCTCCAGACCTTTGACCCACCCATCTCACTGCTGTGCCTGCACAGCACCACTGGACATGAATCCGAACACAAAAGAACTCTGACTCGAGCAGTAATTATGTGAGTGAGTAATTAACAGCTTGCAGGGATAAAGGGAAGCACAACAACGAAGACTGGAGCTAAGCATCCTGCTGCCTCGGTGTTGCTTTAGATTGCCTTTGGGACACGGTTCAAGTTAGTCCTCTATCTACCTCAAAAGGTATGCCTTGATTTTTGGAAGTGCAAGGCTGATTGGATCTTTTCAGTGTGGAGGACAAATTTGTTTACTTAAATCTCTTCACACACTCTCTAAGCCGAGAGTAGCTCTCTCCATGGAAAGAAGTGGGCTGGTGTTTGCACATGGATTTTTGCAAAGCCTCCAAGTGTCTGCTAGCTGAGTCCAAATCATTAGCAAGGCATTTAAATTAGCACTGCTTTCAGGCGCAGAATTGCCCAGTAGAGCTATTGAGGCTTAAGACTTCTTTTCCATCTCTACTGCATGAAGCTGATGGCACTGCAAAGTTTGCCTCTGTCTCTGCCTCTTCCAGACGCTGTGTGTGCCAAGCACTGGCATCTTGTACACAAGTCCCTGAATCAGCAGGGACAGCAGCAGTGCTCATCCTGTGGAGTCTACATGCACATCCCTGGCAGCTTTCTTACCTTGCACAGTGCCCAGATACTTTGTGAGCCTTGGATGGTGGCCTGAAACATGCATCTTCCTCTGCCTGATAGGGCAAGGGACAGTGGCTTTAAGCTAGAGCAAGGTAGATTTAGATTAGATATTAGGAAGAAATTCTTTACTGCAAGGGTGGTGAGACACAGGAACAGGTTGCCCAGAAGAAGTGAGCAATAATTATTCATCTAAAAGACACATTACTTAGTGCACATGACTGTTAGGCAGTGAAAATAGATCATGGGGAGAGAGGTCAGTGAGCTTTTCCCTGTCCACATAGCAATGGCTTTAAGCTAGAGCAGGGTAGATTTAGATTAGACATAGGAAAAAATTCATTACTGCAAGGGTGGTGAGACACAGGAACAGGTTGCCCAAAGAAGGTGTGAGTGTCTACTGCCTGGAAATGCTCATCAGGTTGGATGAACCTCTGAGCAGCTTGGTCTAGTGGGAGGTACCTCTGTCCATGGCAGAAGGGTTAGAACTAGGTGATGTTTCTGGTCCCTTCCAATTTGAGCCACTCTGTGGTTCATGATTCTATGTCTGTGTTTCATCTTTGCTGGGTGCCCAGTTTAGCACCATCTTTTCAGGTCACAACAAAGCCTGAGCCTTCCTCTGCGTTGCAGACATGCCCAGCAGGCAACAAGAAGTGAGCAATAATAATTCATCTAAAAGACACATTATTTAATGCACATGACTATTAGGCAGTGAAAATAGACCACGGGGAGAGGTCAATGAGCTTTTCCTTGTCCACAGGGCTAGTTCCACAGCTCATCCCATTTTAAGCTGATTTACACTCACTCCTGATAAAAACCAAAGCTACAACTAGAGGTGACAAATCTTTGCTCTGCCCCCTTCTTTCCTGAGTGGATTAACTATTTGCATTTAAAAAACAAAGAGTCTGATGCTTTGGGCCATTCTGAAAAGCAAAGATGTCGCATGCTGACTTCCACTGAATCCCTCTGTGGATTAAATCAGAAACCAGAAACAGAGGCTGCAAGGGCTGGGGAAAGAGAAGCTCAGCCAGTTGGATTTATCCTGTGCCTACAGAGGTGATGATGATCATGCACTGCCAAAAAGTGTCTTCTATAGCAGAAACTCCAATCACTTCCCAGAAATTAATTTGTGTAAAGTGTCTTTGATGAAGGTCGCCTGAGAAGTCTGAGGAAGAAATCAGCCCAACCATCTTCATTCCCTTCTATGTCCTCTGAGCAAGAGCCATCCTTCTTGGCTGCCTGTGAGGGTAGCATGGCTCACTGTTGCATTGGGGTGGGTAGAACTTGCCATCACCTATGTCTGGAAATTGCTGAGCTTGGCTTTTAGGGCTTCTTTGCATAAGTTCAGTGGTGAAGTGGTTTTTCATGACTGCAAAAGCATCATTCTCTACAAGGCACAAAAAAAAGAAAAAAAAACACCAAAAAAAAAAAAAAAAAAACCCCAAAAAAAAAAAAAAAACACCCACCACACTATTAGAAGTAGCCAGGGTTTGATCCCCCATGATTTCCATGGCAAACTGCCAGGATGAAGACTTTTGTGATCTCCAGAAGGTGACACGAGTCCTTGGAAACTGAGAGGGGTGGGTGGGAGCTGAGAAGCTGCTTTTAAGGTAAAGTAATGCCAATATGTGATGTAAATAAAACTAGAGAACCATGCCATGCCAACACCCAAATGTTGTTTTTCTTTCCCTGCCATCTGGCAAGTCTTGACACCTGGTTGCACCCTGTTGTCACTTTTCACCTAAATCCACATCTGAATCTGATTTTATAAAGGAACAAAAATACCACAGACAGGACCCCCATTGCTGAGTCTGCTGTTGCTGCCATGAATCTTCCTGCCCCAGCCCTTACAGATTTATGGCCCTGGAATGCCTAATCAATGGCTGCTCTGTATCAACCACTTAACACTGAGCTCTTTGGCATCGAGCAGTTGGAAGCCTTAATATTTCATTACGTCCTGTCTGCTCCCAGCTAAAACATAGGAGGATCAGAGAGAAGCGTGGCTTCAGACTGTGGTGATGAAGAAATTGATTACACATAACAAGTCTCTGTGTGTGATGTGATTTCTAGTTTGGATGGAGTGTGGCTTTTCATTGCATCCCATCATGTATTTCCCACCAAGTCAGTACCTACCTGATTTCATTCTCCACTAAAATCCAGCCCCTCTCTGTGTTCAGAGACAGGAGTCACAGAATCATAGAATCACAGAATTGTGACTGTTGGAAAAGACACAAACACAGAATTTCCTAGATTGGAAAAGGCCTTCAGAGTCATCAGGGCAAATCATTAACACTAACAAGTCCTTGACTAAACAACGTCCCTAAGAACTATGTCTACAAAACTCTTAAATACCTCCAGGGGTGAGAAGTCCACCACTGCACTGTGCAGCCTCTTCCAAAGCCTGAGAACCCTTTCAGGAAAGAAATTCATCCTGATATCCAATCTAAACATCCCTTGGTGCAGCTTGAGGCCATTTCCTCTTGTTTCATCCCTTGTGAGACTTTAAGAGATTGAGTCAAACCATTAACTTAACACTGCCAATTGCACCATTACCGTATCCCTCAGCCCAACATCTCCAGAGGGCTCCTTGGGATCTATTTCAGCAGGCTCTTCAGCTTTTGAGGAAATGTCAGACACGGGAGAAGGTCTGCACCCATCTCAGAACTCACAGAGCTCTCCCTGAGACTGCAGTGATCATGAGGGCAACTTACTCAGCCTGATTCTGCTGCTGCCAAAGCTTGTCTGACCTTGTCCTCTTGGCTGAATCTTGAACTCAGCCTGTTCTTTGTTCATGATGTTCACACTTCCAAGGCTCTGTTTGTAAGTGAGAAGGTTATTTATAGTCACATTTCTCTGATCTGGGGAAGAAGACTGCATGGTTTGCTCCTTTCCTTCTTCCATTACTGGCCAGGCACCAGGAGTTTCTGAGAGGATTATTGTCCTTGTGACCAAGGTTGGACAAGGATTAAGCTTGACATCAAAATTACAGAGTATGGCTCAGTTCTAGGCTCTCACTACCTCAGAGGAAAGTTTTGGTGATCACCAACTGGGTTAATTATTAGGGCTGGTGTGACTAATTAATTGCATGTGTCTAGCTTCTGAAGAGGGAAGGGAAGGGAAGGGAAGGGAAGGAGGA
>VWZI01000780.1:769857-795266 GCA_013396835.1 Psilopogon haemacephalus | reverse complement strand
GGAAGGGGGAGGAGATGGGGATGGGGATGGGGATGGGGAAGAGGCAATGGGGATGGGGATGGGGATGGGGAAGGGGCAATGGGGAAGGGGAAAGGACAGCTGATGTCTAGGCCACCCTCTCAGAATACGTTTGTGACCTCAGCTGTCCAATGTGGCAACTTGTAAGTAAAATTACACTTACTGGAAGGCTTTAACAGAGTTAGGTTATCTACAATAATCTTTCTACATGGGTAATGTTTCCAAAATGGTGATCAAAATTAATTTGGATTGCTTCAATCTCCTACTACATCAGCTCACTTCTTCTATGTACTTTGTATATCATTTATCATAAATATATTTTTTTGTAGCAAATTAGTTGCACCTGTGGAGCTCCGCAGGGTGAGCATCAATGGGCACCTTTCCCACCATCAACAAATGATAAATATAATTCAGCAACTCTCATTATTCAAATGCCAATCTAATTACACTGCAGAATGTAAATTAATGGAACATTCTTTTGAGGGCTGCTCAGATCCACAGTAATATTCCAACTCTGGAAGTTGCCCAAGCCTTGAATGAGAGTGAAATTCTTCAGATTCAGTATTATCTGAAGCACTGTGGCCTGTTCACAATGGGAGAACAAAGCTTTCTAGATGGCATTAAGTCAAAAAGCAAAGTAGTAATTACTCTAGCAAGAGAAAAAAATTCTGGGGAGCATCTGGGATGAGTTCCATGCACTCATCTAGAACATGTCAGTTGTCACAAGAAAAACAAGTACTTGAAAAAAAAAGACATTTGCAAAGTGCTAGTGAAGTGCATTATGAGACAGAGGCATGAAGCACTTCAGCAATGAAGATAAATACCTCAGTAGTACAAAAAGAATCTGGCTGCAGAAAGTCATTACTAAAGTTTTTTTTTTTATATATTCACGAAGCAAGAGGAAAGCAAATTAAAAACAACACAGTGCAGCTTGGTGAGGTGGACAGTGAAGATTCCCATGATTCTGAACACCTGTTATTTCTGGGCTCCTATTTAAACCTGCTCTCATCTCCTCAGATGTCAGCATGTCAGTTAGAGGTTTGCTTTCTAAACGGAGCAGATACAAATTCCCACCACACGCCAAGAGAATGCATCTAATAAACCCCACTCAAGTCTGGACTTGAGCCACCAAACATGGCAAAACCTGTTCTAGTGGGAGATGTCCCTACCTATGGCAGAGGGTTGGAACTGGTTGATCTTTGAGGTCTCTTCCAACTTAAACCATTCTATGATTAACGGTAGGGGAGTAACCCATTAGACATCCTTCACTACAAGGACACTGAGGTGCTGGAGCATGTCCAAGGAAGAGCAATGAAGCTGGTGAAGAGCCTAGAGGACAAGTCTGGTGAAGAGCAATTGAGGGAACCATGATTTCACCCAAGGTATCGCTCTGTAAAGCTGTTGTCTTTCTGTGGAGGCAAGCTGAAAAAAACCACATTTTGTTGCACAGTGTTTTCTCTCTGGTAAGTGGGTCAGAGCATGGGAAAAAAAAAAAAAACAACTCTTGTCAACTTTGTAAACAGAAAGCAAAGAGCAATCATTGTGGTAGTGTTGACTCTCTATGGGGAAGTCCTCTCCAACAGCTTAATGTATCTGTTGTGCAGTTGTTAATGTCAGAGCCACTTGCTTGAACTCCTTTCCAGGGAGCCGTTGTCAATGTAGTTAACTCAGATTAGGAGGAAATTCATCTGTCCAAGTGCAGCAGGCAAAATTGAGGCAACAGAAATGTAACACACTTGGATAACTCCAGATTGTCTGATGTTGGACTTTGAGAGCAAAACCGACATTGCAACTAACCAGGCTTCTATTTGAAAGGGGCTACATGTCCACCATCAAAAACCTCCTCTCCCAGACTGCATTGCATGGAAACCCTAAAGAAGGAATTTAGAGATACCAAATGGATGTGAACAGTTCTGCAAACGTTTTAGTTTATCACCTTCTGAGACACAGCTACTCTGATCCCTTTCATATCAGTGAAGACAAACATTTATACCAAGCTGTCATGGACACAAGTGTGTGCTGTGGGTGGAAATATCAGTAAAAAGATATGATGATGAAAAGCTGCTACACAAGCTCACTTCAAAGTTTTAGGTTGAAAGAAACCTCCAAGATCAAGCCCAACCCATTGCTGGCAGGTCACCACTAAACTGTGTGCCTCAGCATCACCTCTACATGGCTTTTAAATCACTCCAGGGATGAGGACTCCACCAGTTCTTTGGCCAGTCTGTTCCAGGTTTGACAACCCCTTTGTTGACAATATTTTTACTAATATCCTGATATATTATAGCTTGCTAGAGATACCTGAAGGGAGGTTGTAGCCAGGCGGGATTGGTCTCTTCTCCCAGGCAACCAGCAGCAGAATGAGCAGACACAGTCTCAAGTTGTGCTGAGGGAGGTATAGGCTGGATAGTAGGAAGAAGTTCTTCATAGTGAGAGTGATTGGCATTGAAATAGGCTACCCAGGGAGGTGGTGGAGTTGCCATCCCTGGAGGTGTTCAAGAAAAGCCTGGATGGGACACTTAGTGCCATGGTCTAGTTGATTGGCTAGGGCTGGGTGATAGGTTGGACTGGATGATCTTGGAGGTCTTTTCCAACCTGGTTGATTCTATGATTCTATACACAACTGCACACCTCACAGCATTTCCAATATTCTTTCCTTAATATACATACATAATTGCTGGAGGGTTATATTCTATATTAATCTTTAACACAAATCCTTTTAATAAGAAAGTTTTGCTGACCAACTCACCTTGAGTATCATAACATAAAAATGGACTCATGAGCAGAAAGGACATTGCTGTTGTTATGGATGTAATTACACTTGCAACAATAGCACTTAGTGAAGGTTACCTTGCAAGTAAACTATAAATCCACAATCTCTCAATAAAGCAGAAAAACATTTTTTACCTCCAGTAATATAATAAGCCTCTTGGCTTGGCACTGGGCAGAGTGGGTTCAGTAGAGAGTGCATTTGAGCATAACTCCAGTGAAGAGATATTAGTTGGGATAGCACAACCACCAGATGATCATTAACACAGTCGTTTTCCTTGTAGGTCATAAAAAATGCTTTCTCTCCCTGAAGATCAAATGAGAACAAGCCTGCACTTGCATATATTCAGTTTCTTTACTAACGGTGTCTTAATTTTTGTTTATTCACAGGGCTGTTGGGGAGGATTGGGTTTAATATATTGAAATTGGAGCTGCTGATATTTAAATTATTTATGCAGCCAGACATGTAGGCTGTGATTAAATTTCCTATTTGGTTGTAACACAAGGTTCATTTCTTTTGCTGCTTGATTTAGCATGGAGAAGCCTTCCCAGCGGGTCAGCTTCACAATAAATTGCTATTGGCAGATAGAAATGTCAGGTTTACCCTCCAGATGGAGCAACGACAAATCAGACCTTTGCTTGCTCTATTATTCCTTCCTGCACGTGTGTCAAGAGATGTGTTTCTCTCCTCTTGCTCCTAAGCTACACTGGGGCACTTTTTCATATCTGAATTGCATGGCCACCCAAATCTGAAGCAGCGTAGCTTGGTGTCTGTGAAACTGGGTGAGAACTGCAAACTTCCCAGACTCACCTTTCAACCTTACTGTTAATCTGAAGCTGAAAGATAGATTCAGACTACGTATAAGAGTTTTACAAGGTTTAAAAAAGGACAAGGTCCAGGCCCTGCTCTTAGATCACAGCAATCCCATGTAATGCTGCAGGACTGGGGCAGAGTGGCTGGAAAGCTGCCTGGCAGGAAAGGACCTGGGGGTGCTGGCCAATATCTGGTTGAATATGAGCCAACAATGTGCTCAGGTGGCCAAGAAGGACAACAGCATCCTGACCTGTATCAGCAATAGTGTGGCCAGCAGCACCGGAGTGGTGGTCTTAGACTGACAGTTGGGCTCAATGATCTTAGAGGTCTTTTCCAACTGAACAGTTCTGTGATTCGGTGAGTCTATATAAGTCAGGATGAGAGCAGAAAACAGACAGTGTCAGCAACATCAGGGAGCAGTGCAGAGATCTTGTTATTAATTACCCTGTAAATTATTTTGCTAGAATTAATTATTGGTGCTCTGAACCACTACCTGGGCATAGGTTTCCTTCACTCCCCTGCAGCACGGAGATGGAGCTAAGAAAGTCTTCTTTTAACAGAGTCACCCCATAAAACTGCCTACGTTTAAGTCTACAAATATGGCCCAAATCTTTTCATAAGCATACAACAGCTATTGCCCATTAACACTGTGCAGACCTCATTTTTCTCTTTTCCTCATAAACATAACAATTTGGGCTAGACATTCTTTACAATCCTCTTGAGACTGATGTTTTCAGCCAGACTGTATTTCTAAGATGCTTGGGTGAGTTCCAGTAATGAGGGCAGCTTTTTCTTCCTTAGCCTTGCAATCTGTTTCTTTGAGGGATTTCCTAGCCCTGCTGCAGAAGAGCGATTGGAGCCTGAAGGGTGATTAATGGTGAGGATGGTAATTCTGGTTTTTCCATCTCCTTTTTTTTTTTTTTTTTTTTTTAATGGGCTAAGATATCACCCACTGGAATAATGGTATTTCAAAACCATTTCTCCGGTCGTAGAGTCAAACCTGCAAAAGTTAGGGGGTGCCTGAAAATGAAGGATACCTCTGCCTGCGTTGGGCCACTATGAAACAAATAGCTCCACATTTGTGTGTATAAAAGGCAGGTAGATACTTGGGGAGCTGCTCAGGATGCTGTCAGCACAATCTGACCATACACTGAAGCAGGCAGGTGCAGGTAGAGGAGAAAGTGGAGTTTGGAAGTGCCGAGGACAGTATTTCCAAGTTCAAGAGCCTTAAATGAGCCACCCTAAAGAACATTACTTAGAGAACCTGAACAAACACTCCATCTCTTTCTTCCAGCCTGTTTTTGCTTGATTTAACCCTGAGGTTTTTTTTTAAAATGGGGGTCTGACCACCCCAAAAAGAAGGATAAGAAACAAATCCACCCACATTTGACTGCTCATGCTGCCTCAGAGGTGAAAATCAAATAAGCAAACTACAGAAGAGGCCAATTCCTTTACAGGCTTCTTCTGCCCTGAGGAGAGCCTTAAAATAAATAAAGAAAGCAAGCAAAGAAAGGAGACAATGTAGAAGACTGGAATGAGTCACTGCACTGCCTGCAAGGCTGAACAAAGCTGGGATCCCTGGGCCTGAGACAGTTCCCCTGCTAAAAGTAGATAAATATAAATAAATATAAAATAATATAAATAAATCATACAAATACAGCAATGCAAAGCTCTGCCAGAAGGGGATCCAGGAGCCACTTCATCCATCATAGAATCACCTGCTTAGAAAAGACCTGAAGATCATCAAGCCCAACCACAACCTAACAACTCCCAACTGGCTCTAAGCATCTCATCCAAAGGTCTTTTAAACACCTGCAGGCTTGGTGACTCTACTATCTCCCTGGGCAGACTGTTCCCATCTCTCTGTCTGTAACCACACATAAGTTCTGCTGACTGTTTCTGAAAAGGTTGGGTAGAGGATAAAACAATCTTAACCCATGCAGAGAAGAGGGTGCACCAATTCATGCAAGGTTTCTTTCTCATGGCTTACTCTGGTGGCACTGCAGACACCAAAAAGGCTTCTCAGGGATGATGTTCATGCCCTCCAGCTGAGTAATAAAGAATCACAGAATTGTTTTGATTGGGAAAGATATAAAAAAGGTGTAAAATCACCAAAATCCCACCCTGATCGCCCTGCAGATCTTCCAGTTTTGTCATACCTACCCTGCTTTGGATAAAGACTACCACAAACACAGATTTGTTCGTTCATTTCTTCCCTGCTGTTGCTGAGCACATTAAAAAGGCTGCTGCTGGCTTTTCCTCTCTCTGTTGGTACAATTTTGAAGCAGCTGCAATTTCACCACTCAGTCACCAGCAGACCTGAAGCTGATGTAACAGCGCTTTTATTGCTCCATTCAGAAATCCTCTTTGCTTCCATTTGAGCAACAGAAATGCTTATTGAGCAGCTGGTCACAAGGTGTGGAGGCTCCATGAAGGGCAGGAATGTAAGTGAAGTGGGAAACCAAATGTGCTCTCTCCTGAGGGAAAGCAGGTGGGGGATTGGGGCACAAGTCTGACTCTGTGTGGAGCTGAGACCTCACGAAGCTGTTCAGTGCTTCGGTGAAATGATTTGACACCAGTAAATGTGTTAAAACTCCCTCTTCATCTGCTGTGTTAGTAAACTGATGCCACAACACCAAACATCTACAGGTACTGGAGTGGTGACAGCCTGCTGAGACACTCATCTCACAAGTTACTCCTAGGGAGATTCACCATGCAAACAGCTAGACACAGGAATATTCTCCTGAGAGAAGCAGTGGATTGCCCTACAGAACACTGCTTTAAGACTCAGCTTGACAGGGTGCTGGGCCATCTCATTTAAACTACACTATTACCTGGAGAGGTTGGACCACCTGATCCTTGGGCTCCCTTCCAACCTGACATTCTGGGATTCATACAGCATCAACCAGCATGGAAAAGACCTTTGAGATCTTCAAGTCCAGCCTACCACACAACATTATCTAATCAACTAAATCATGACACCGAGTGCCACATCCAGCCTCCGTGATTCTGGGTGTGACTCATCTCACTGGTGGGTGTTGGGACTTTGTCCTCCAACTGAGAAGAGCTCTTCTTGTGGACTTAGTGGAAAGCAAAGCTTGCTTTGTTGTGGAAATGGCCTGCCTTGCTGCTGCGTTTAGCTGCTTAGCTCTCAATCTATAGCAACCCCAGGGACAAGCAAAGAGGAGATGAGAAGTCCAGGTCAAGAGATTGAGTTCCCAAAACTGGAAATTCTTCTCTAACCACACAGATCTAACAATTAGACATTGTCTACTGACTTTACAGACCACCTTTGGACCAGAGAAGAGAGCTGCCTACCTGGTGACTCACAAGACATTCTACTTGGTCTCCGCTGGGATGTCTGAACAGTCCTCCAATGGTACCTGCTTCCCTCTGTTGAGAGTAGCAAGAGCTTAGAGCTCTAGCAAATCAGGCTGGGCTGGACAACAAGATCATTTAATGGATATAGTTGAATCCCACCCAAACCCATCAACCTGTTCTACTTCCTCCATCCAGTCCTGGAATGCACTGCTTGATATGCATCTCAGGCGAAGGATTCAGCCCCGTGGGACCCAGTTCAGGAAACCAAAGATGCTTTTATAAGCTATTTCCCAGGCTCCTGCCTCCAAGCTGTGCAGCAGGGTTTCAGGAAGTGAAGCACTGGTTTCCTGAGAAGGACCTTTAATTGGGTGCTACGGAAACGTTGCTTGGATCTTTTTCAGCTTGCTGCTGCTGCTGTCAATACAAAAATGTGGCTACAGAAGCAAAAGAAATCAGCCATAGACATAGGAGTTGCTGTCACAGCTACACCTAGCAAAACAAAGCTGAGGACAGGTCAAGAAAAGTTCAGATGGAGGAAGCTTGACAAGCCTCACCCCTGAGGCCTTGCAAATTCGATGCCAAGTTATGGTCTTCTAGTAGCAATGGCAATATTGTATTACAGGGCTTCATGGTTCCATACCAGGCAGCTTTTTTTTCCTCCAATTTCCCTATTTTAAGCCTTCCAGATTGCTCACTGTTGATGATTTTTAAACAAAACAGACAGTTCAAGGAGGTCAGCTGCAGTCACAGTGCTAATTGGAGCTCTGGCTGAACTTGGCATTGATGGCATTGGTACATCAATAGAGAATTTTTGCCAGCTGGAATCTTCAGAGCTCTCAATAGACTCCTCATGATTTGCTCTGACCTAAGCATGGTCACAACAAGGAACCCTGTGACACGATATTAAGCATAGATCTGTCTGGATAGCTAGGTCACAGCAGATACAGATCTATCTGGTGTGACTCACCTAATGAGATGCAGAGCTCTCCATCCAGGTCCAAGGTCTTCCTCTCAGACATGCTATATTAACAGAGAAATAGCCTGTGTGACCAACAGTGAAATTAACACTATCTTCATTAGTCTGCATGGTGCTGCAACATCTTCTGTGGGCTTCCCAGCTTGGATGCACCCCTAATTCCAAATCTTTGCATGATCCCTGTCTTGTAGTGTTCTACCTGAATGCTCCCCATCCTCCTGGATGGGCAACAGAGAACATTATCTCTGCCTCTCTCCTCGGAGAGTGAGAACTCTCATCCAGCTCAAGTAGCACAGGCCATGCTTTGGAAGATAATAGAGGTATCAAATTTAGCACCAACATTTCCTCCTCTATTTATGGCCTCATTGACAGCACTCGCTTTGTCCTTGGGTTGTTAGGGAGCTCTCAGCAAGAGATACCACCAAAAAAAGTGCTTGCTAAAAAAGAAAACAAAAAGCCTAAAGCCAGTTTTGATATTTTTTTACTCCAATATTTGTGAAGCAACTTCCATCAAGCACCCAGCTGAAAGGTTAGTAGCTAAGCCACGCAAGGACGTTCAGAGTGCTGCAAGTTTTCAAGTGGAATCAAGCCTTCAGCCCCACACAGCTCAGCTGGGGGGCTTTACCCACTGCCTAGCCTCCTTCCCAGGTGTATGAACCCCAAGCTAGAAGATGCTTTCCCAGCATGCCAGATGAGATATTGACCTGTTACAGCTACCTGAAAGGAGGATGTGGGAGTTGGTCTCCCAAGTAACAAGAGATAGGACAAGGGGAAATAGCCTCAGGTTATGCCAGGAGAGGTTTAAGTTGAACATTAGGAACAAATTCTTCACTAAGAAGGTTGTCAAGCCCTGGAACAGGCTGTCCAGGAAGAGGTGGAGTCTCCATCCCTGGAGGGCTTTAAAAGCCTAGATCTCGTTTAGTGGTGCCCTGGCTGTGCTGGGTTAACAGCTGGACTTGATGATCTTAAAGCTGTCTTCCTTAATGATTTTATGATTATGCCAAAATAATCAGGCTGTGTGAGAACAGGAGAAAACTGAAGCCCTGCTTTGCTTTATTAAGCTCAGAATGGCCCTGTTGGCTTGTGAGGCTGCACAGGTTGCCAGCAGCAGAAGAGCAAGTGCTTTTGCAAATACTTTCTTCATGGAATTCAAAGGCTTTTGCAGCAGAACACAGTGTCCTGAAGGTAACAACCTTAATTTTGATAGAGGGAGCTAAAACATCTCTGCCTAGAATGGCTTTTGGGGTTTACCAGCATCTAACTGTATCCATCAGGGGTTAAGCGCCAGCTGAGCATTAATTTTTGATGGCCTCAGTTTATGGATAAGCTTAGCCAACCTGATCCACTGGGAACCCACCCCAAATCATTATTCAAGGAGCCCATTAACATCTTTCTTCTTTATCAGATAGAGAAATTGGAACAGCACAAGTAGTGAAAGGTTACCCAGTGGCCAAAGGTAGGAATAAAACCCACACCTGCAGCACGGGAGTCCAGCCATAGGAGCCTTTACAATTACAAGGCAGAAATGGTCTAGGAGCAATTTTTGATGAGTCTCTCCATTGGCCTCATTAGGATTTGGATCAAATATAGAGGCTAATCTTTCCACGTTCCCCTGTGGAGCTTTACTCTTAAATGATTCATAGCAATGAGGTGCACGCATTAAATTTGCAATGCTGTAGGCATCAATATGCAAGTGTTGGAAACAGCTCTTTACTCAACCAACCTGGGAAAAACTGACTCTCCTGTGGAAAAGAAAAAAAAAAAAGAAAAGAAAGGCCTGCTAAAGGAGCTGACATAAGGATGATACTTTTAAGGACCCATCTAAAGAAAGGCAGAATAATTTTGAGCGTGTTCTTGCCCTCTATTATTCACTGGAAAAGGTCTCTCATCTTTTGTGCAGTTGTAAATACACTTCCAGGCCATGATTATGCATTGCCATGAGTATTTTATGATGAAATCATCAATCTGAGCTGCTCTGGAATTAAGTTGAATTTTGCAAGTGACTTCTTTGTCAGAGAAAAATGTGTAGAAGCCATCTCTTGCTTCTTGTATTCAGAGGATCAGTTTTATTTTACAAAATAATAAATAAATCCACTGAGTTAATCCACTTTTTTACAATCTTCTAAGCCTTGAAAAGCCTTGAAGCATCTCAATTCAGACCTAAATCTCACCTGTAGGAAACATTTTTATGGACATGGTCACCGCCTTTGAGAAACAGTTCAGCAGCCCAAATAAAAGTTTCTGCTCCTGTTTGAGATGCTTCAGGATATCTCATCAGGTTTCAAATATTGGTCCAGAAGTACATAGGTCTCTCACTGTGAAGATGTGAAAACACCACTACTATTCTCAAGTTCATAGAATCATAGAATCATAGAACCAGTCAGGGTTGGAAGGGACCACAAGGACCATGGGCAGGGACACCATACCCTAGATCAGGCTGCCCACAGCCTCAAGCAGCCTGTCCTTAAACACCTCCAGGGATGTGGCCCAACCACCTCCCTGGGCAACCTATTACAGGCTCTCACCACTCTCATGATGAACAACTTCCTCCTCACATCCAATTTGAATCTCCCCACCTCCAGCTTTGCTCCCCAGATGCACCAGGACAGGTTTTCTTCACCAAGAGGGTTGTCGAGCCCTGGAACAGGCTGCCCAGGGAGGTGGCAGAGTCCCAATTCCTGCAAATATTTTTAAACTGTGGTGCTGAGGTACATGGTTTAGTGGTAATCTGGCCCTGCTGGGCTAGCAGTTGGACTCAAGTAACAGCAATGGAGAGACAAGATGCTACTTGATACAAGAAAAGTGTCCATTTATTGAGTGCAAAGCACCAGTTTATATATTCTAAAATCCAAAGCTTTTACTTTGTGTCAAATATTAATTGGTTGGTACAGCTGTCTGCAGCAAGCTATTGGTCAGTAACACCATATCAGGACACAACCCCTTATTTGGACAAAGTTTACATTCTTTTTACTTAGCATTGCTTAACTCCTAGACACTCATTATCCCTAACAAAAACATCTGCCAAGTTTCATCTCTTTAGACCTTCAGCAGTGTTTCTCTCTGTGCCTACCACTAACATTACACTAGTTCAGTTGCATTCTGTACCCATGGCTTTCATCCCACTAAAGTCAAAACATCTCTGTGCATCAGTCTCTCAATACTCTGAGCAAAGGCTAACAAAGGAATTCCTTCACTCAAGGATCTCAAAGATCTTTCCCATCCTACATGGCTCTGTGATTCTCATAGTTTACAGATTTTATAGGAGGTCAGGTTGTTTGGGGGCTCTGAGAAACCTCATACAGTTGAAGATGTCCATTTTCACTCTCTGTGTGTGTGTTGGACTAGATGACCTTTAAAGATCTTTTCCAGCCCAAACCATTCTACAGTTCAATGATTTTATGCCACTTTCTCCTCTAACAGCAGTAAAGCAAGCCAAGGAAGGGGGAAGGTATTTATATTTCATAACTATAGAAAATAATCTAAAGTTCTACTTAAGCAGTAGCTTTTCATCAGGTGCAGCTCACAGCCTTTCATAGCACTCATTAATAGAGCTCCAGCAACGTTGCCTTCTCAGCCTACACAGAAAAAAGACAACAAATTCTATTAGTTGTTTGGGTTTGTTTTTTTTTTCAAAATAATCAGCAGTTCACAAGCATCGTTTGGAGGTAAATAACACTTTTAGCCTCACCTACAAAGGCTTTCTTTAAGGGGTTGTTTAGGAAAAAGGAGGGTTTTTTTGCTTAAATGCCACAGTCAAAACTCGGAATTCCATTTAAATCAAAAAGCTGAAAGATTTCATCCCGCAAAGCAGGGAAAGAGGCAGTTGAAGGGCTTGTCAAAATTGCTGTTCGTCTGACTCCTAGACAAATAAATTGACAAGGCCAGCAATTAGCACTCTGGTGCCTTCTAAATCTGAACATCTCCCCTGGAAAAAAAATATATAGAAATAAATGTAGAAGCTGTAGCCATGAAATATTGTCTTGCTTTTCACAACACTGCTCCTTACCTAGGAATACTTCCAGAGAAAGACATCATTTGCTCACCACACCGCATCCAGAGTGACAGCAGAGCAGCTTTTCTGAGCAAACAAGATGATTCAGAACTGGAAACAGAGCACAAATATACTTCAGAGAAACCTATCGGGGTATCACTAAAACCTTGACATTTCCACAATAAGCCGTTTGCAGTATCGTCTCTATTTAGCAGAGAGGATTTTCAAAGCCCTCAGTAAATGTTACAGCAGCCAGAACTCCATGTCAGGACTCTAGCGGTCCTTAGAGTAATTACCCAAGTGAGAACTCAGCCAAGTGGCCATTGTGCTTGGGAGAAGTGGCTTTTTCCTTTTAATGGCCATTAGGCATCAAAGCTCTGAACCGATGTCTGGTCTGAGAGGCAGCATTTCTCCTAGCCTAGCCCATGCATTGTGTTGGGTCTTTAATGACCACTCCAAGGAGAGCACCTAAATTAGCACACACCCCCTGTAAATAGAGATCTACCAGCTCCTCCCTTATGGGTCACACAGAGCCTCAAGCAGAGATAAATCTTGGACAAATTACACTCCAGCACAGGTATATTGTGTCTATAATATATATATGGTAAGTCTTGTACATTCCAGACTTGTTGGATTCATTGTCCAGAGAGTGTAAGGTCCATCTGCCAGGAATAGTGAGCCTATGCCTCCTGGCTATGCTGTGTTTGCTGCTGTTATGGAAGATGCAGTCCCCATAACAGGGCTGGACATACCTACCAGCTCCTCCCTCATGGGTAACACATAGCCTCGAGCAGAGATAAATCTTGGACAAATTACACTCCAGCACAGGTATATTGTGTCTATAATATATATATGGTAAGTCTTGTATATTCCAGACTTGTTGGATTCATTGTCCAGACAGTGCGAGGTCCATCTGCCAGGAAGAGTGAGCCTATGCCTCCTGGCTATGCTGTGTTTGCTGCTGTTATGGAAGATACAGTCCTCATAACAGGGCTGGACTCTAGGTTCCCACTGAATCTATTAACCAAAATCATTCTTCAAGGCCAGATTGGATGGGGCTTTGAGCAGTCTGGTCTAGTGGAACATTGCCTGTGGCAGGGAGGTTGGAACTAGATGGTCTTAAGATGCCTTCCAATCCAAACCATTTTGTGATTAGAGTCTGGGCTCTTCCTGTTCTCTGGGTCCCTTCATTGTCTCTTAGGCAGGTTGATTCTTTTCTTACCTCTAAGGTTGTAGCTTCTGCTAATGAATGCAGCTTCCTTATCTTCTGGACTGAACCTGCTCTGGAGCTGCCTTTTAATTAACCTGGTAGAAGTCCACCACTAAACCATGCCACTCAACACCCCATTTATGTATTTTTAAAACATCTCCAGGCATGGTCACTCTACCACTTCCCTGGTGTTTGTCTGTTCCAGGGATTGACAACACTCCTGGGGAAGAAATTTTTCCTGAATTACCAATTTAAATCTCTTCTGGGGCAATTTGAAGCTGTTTCTACCCATTCTACTCCTTGTTACTTGATAAAAGAGGCCAATCCCTCCTATGTCCAGATCTTCCCACACAGCAGATCTAGGAATGATACTTCACAGTGCAGCCCTGGTCCTAGGGAATTCATCAGAATTTAATCACCAAGAGTTGGAGTGTGAAGTGCTCCCTTAACACCACCACCAGTTGTGCATAGCATTGGCACTGAAATGATGGGAACTCTGAGAAGTTGGCTCTACACAGAAATACTTTCCCAAGCCTTTGGGCTAAAAGTCATTCCCTGGCTAGTGCAAACCAGCTTGACACTTAAGATTTCCACCACTGTTACTTTTCAGTTCCAGAAAGAGTTAAATGGCTTTCTTCACTGACAGCAAGAACAGCCTTGCTGGTTATGCTACAGATTGATTGATTGATTGATTGCTTCTTTAATTATATGCTGTCACTCCAAACTGCACTGATTTTCCAGATACATTTATTTCTCTTTGTAGGCACACGTGTGTGTAGATAGATAGATAGAACACTGGACTGCCAGAGCAGGTCCAGAAGAGGCCACAAATACAATCAGGGGACTGGAGCACCTCCCCTATGGGGACAGGCTGTGAGAGGTGGGGATGTTCAGCCTGGAGAACAGATGGCTCAGGGGACACCTTATAGAGACCTTCCAGTACATGAAGAAGGGTACAGGCAAGTTGGTGAGGGAAAGCTTGTAGTGACCAGATGAGGGGGGGTGGCTTTGAGCTGGAAGAGGGTAGATTCATACTGGGTATGAGGAAGAAATTCTTTAAAATGAGGATGGTGGGACAGTGGAACAGGTTGCCCAGGGAGGTTGTGGATATTCCCCTCCCTGGGAAGGGAGCCCCAGTTCAAGGCCAGATTGCATGAGGCTTTGAGCAAACTGGTCTAGTGAGATGTGTCCCTGCTCATGGCAGGGAGCTTGGAACTGGATGTTCTTTAGGGTCCCTTTCAACCCAAACCATTCTATGATTCTATAGACAGACAGACAGATTGATTGATTGACAGATGGACTTGATGATCTTTTCCAACCATAATCACTCTAAGATTTCTATAGATAGATAGAAGAGATAGAGGTAGAATGGATAGAGGTAGATCAATAGATAGATGGAATAGATAGATGGGAAAGATAGATGGATAGAAGGATGGATGAATATAGATAGATAGATGGATAGATAGATAGATAGGATAGACAGATAGAATAGATAGATGGGATAGATGGATGGATGGATAGATAGATAGGATAGACAGGTAGAATAGATAGAATAGATGGATGGGATTGATGGATGGATAGATAAATAGACACATAGATAGATAGGATAGACAGAGAGAATAGATAGGATAGATAGATAGATGATAGAAAGATACAGGTAAATACATAGATACATAGAAAGAATAAATAGATGGGATAGATGGATAGAATGGATGGATAGATAGATGGATAGATAGATGGATGGATGGATGGATAGATAGATAGATAGATAGATAGATAGATAGATAGATAGATAGATAGATAGATAGATAGATAGAATGGTGAGTAGGTAGGTAGGTAGATAGAAAGATAAATAGATTAAAAGTTTTTCCACTTCAGCATCAAACCGTGTGTGGAAATGACCCTGAAATACTTTCTTCAACATATCCCCCTCTTTCCACCTCCTTCTCATCCCTCTCCTAAATAAGTTACAAAGGAAATACTAATTAGCTCCCAGCATCAGGCAGGTCTGTATTTTTTGCTGCTGTCAACTGACAGACACTGTACAGTAATTGGGTCAAATGCACAGATGCTCAGAATAACCAAAGCATTGTGCTATTGCCTGCAGTTCTGTTGGAGGAAGGATTTCACAGTAAAGGAGGACCCAACACAGTTACTTGCAGCTCGTCTGCTTTAAGGATGCTTGACTAGAGCTCTTTACTAACATTAAAGATTTATGAGGATTTTCACAAAAAGATTCCAACTGGTGGAGAAAAAAAAATCCTTTTGCCCCTCATAGAAAAACCATCAGGCTGAAGGCTGATAAATGCATTGTTAACTTTATAGAGGTAGCATGCCTTTGCTCTGCCACACACAGCCACTCTTCACAGCCTTCAGGTTCTCCAGAACTGAAATTGGAGCATCTCCTTTACTGAACATATGATGGCATCACTAAGATCTTCAGCTCCCTGCAGCAACGGATTTGCAGTGTTGGCTGCAGTTAGCACAGAGACCATGCAAATAACCTAACCAGTGCTGGCAGTTCATGTCAACACCATGCTGGGCTGCAGCATGAGCGCTTACACAATCTGAAGGACGTGAACCCTCTCACCTGTTAGGAGCTGTAGTTGAGCCCTGCAACTACACCATTATTACACCATGGCAAGGCAGATGCTGAGATAACTGAGCTCTGTGCACACCAGTGTCACAGTGCTATATATCAGAGTAGCTAGATGGAAGTCACCTGGGGTCTTCACTGGTATAACTGGATGAATTTCTGCAAGCAAATATCCTTATTAGTGAAAATCAGTGCCAGAGTCTGATGTTGCCCTGCCAAAGACTGTCAGAGCTGTGCTAGTTTATGTCTGCAGGGATTTGGACCTGGCTTTGCAGAGCTGGAGCATTTTCAGACTGGGACAGTGGATATTTCTGTTGGCCATGCTTCAAAACACATCTAGCCACACAAGGCTGGCACTTTCTCTTCTCCAGATACAAAGGATCCACAAGAATGCATGCTGCTATCCCACTAACTTTCTCTGCTACAGTACTCTTACAGGATGGGTTGGATGAGCTCAGCAAGGAGAAAGAGGTGGTCTGCATTGGAACAGGCTGCCCAGGGAAGTGGCTGAATCACCATCCCCCAGAGGAATTAAAAAGACCTCTAAATATGGTGCTGAGACACATGGTTTAGTGGTGGCCTTGACAGTGCTGGGTTAGTGGTTGGATTAGGTAAAGCTGATGATCTTAAAAGTTTCTCCCAATCTAAGCAAGTCTATAATTCTATGTACGATCATGAATGAATGAATGAGATGCTTTTAGTTAACCCAGCTCCATCGGTGGAGAAAAACCAAGTGAGTGTAAAAAGTGCTCCAGAAAAGCAGCCACCATTTGAAGGGAGATGTAGAGAAACAGGTGGCATCTGCTCCTGGCAATAGCTCTTCAGGACCTTAAAATCTTTCAGTTGGGAAGCTTGACCATTTAATCCATCCCAGGGAGATGCCAAAGCATCTGACTCAAAAAGACATTAATGAGGTTCCCCTTTTTGGTCTTCCAAGATAATATTTTTGTCTAGACAAGAGTGTGACCTACATAACAATCAGCTCCACTTCCCTCTTTCACTTTGTGGATTTATCCTGTCCAAGCTGTCCAGCAAGGTTGTTGCAGCCTTTATTGTTTCCAGTCTAAGAGGGGTGTAGCTTCGTGCCTGGCATACAACTTAACAGAGGCAGAGGAGCTCTTGATCCCGAAGCAAGGATGTTCAGTGCTATGAAGGCTTGACACACCAGGCACACAGATCCCAGCTTCAAAGAGCAGCTCATCATTATCTGCACAGCAGTTGGGGCTAGTGCAGCTTTTGAAGATGTCCACCAAAGGCAATTCAACCTTAACCCAAACTAAAATAAATAAACACCCTCCTGAGATGACTACTCTTTGCTGATCAAAGACGGAGTGAGTGCTGGGTTTATCTGGGAAAATCCCAGAGCCAGGTTCTTTCCACAGACACTCCTGTGTTTAACAGAGCAAAGGATCCAGCAGGATTTTTGCCACAGCTCAACACAAAGGCAGGCTTCTCTCCAGGGAACTCTGCCTTCCCTGAACTGGGGAGTAGAAAGGAGTACTGGGTCAGAACTGCAAAGTCGTTCTATAGGATGACCTCCTGGAGGCACACAGAGCCTGAAGAACAACAGAAATAGTTTGGGAGATGTTCAGGTTGGTCATTTCCCTAATCACAGACCAGCGGGCAGCTCAGGCAGACCTGGTTCTCATCAGTAAATAGCACAGAGACCCTCCAGATTCCTCACATTGCTTCTGACACAAGATGAGAAGAGCCCCACACCACAGCTCTTTTCCAAACAATCTGTTTGGGATGAAGCAGAAGGAGATGTACCAGAGGTCATAGGGCTTGACAGGAGCTACACCATAGCACAGCTTCAGTCCTGCCTCTTGAGCTGCTCCAGCCCAGCAATGCTGGCAGCAGAGGCAGCTCAACTGCCTATGGCTCACAGGCCAGGGACCGTACAAGTGTCTGGACAGTAACAGCAACCACCCTCATTGTGAGTCTTGATAGGCATCAAGAATCATCACAGATTAGTGATCAGTATTGGAGAGCTGCTGGCTGGAGCAAAAAGGACCAGAAGATTTTGTCTTGCAGGAGAAAAGAGGGGCAGCCTTTACAAAATATGTGCTGTGGAGTATCCATGTCTGGAGGCATTCCAAACCTGCCTGGACATGTTCCTGTGTGCTTCACCCTAGATGATCCTGATCTAACAGAGGGGTTAGACTAGAGGATCTTCAGAGGTGCCTTCCAACCCCTACCATTCTGTGATTCTGACATTCCCAGAGCTCAGGACAACTTTCTTCTGCCAGAGCAATGCCATAGTGCTCATGACCAGACTCTGGATGAAGACCATCTCTACAGGACAGGCTTTAGTAAAAAATTTTGATGTTTGGTTGTATTCAACTCACCTGGATTCCTTGCAGGTAGCACCAGCTTTCCACTCATCCTTCAATGGTGACCAACAGCCCAGCAATGGTTAAAAGCTGATGGGACCTACCATGAATTTGGCACCTTCCCCAGCAAATCACCTGGAGCAGAAACCTCTTATCCGAGCCTCACACCTACAATAACTGCAAGGACCCTCACTACAGCTCAAGTGACACTACACAATCCCACCCTCAACCTCATCCACCTCATCAAACAGAAAAGCAGCACTGAGATGAGGCACAGACAAACTCCTGCCTGTCTCTTGCCCAGACATTTCTGATGCTGCCAAAAACTAGGGCAGCCACAGGCACATTATCTCTGTGCCTGATTTCTGCTGTCAGTCTGCGAACAAATGTCAAAAAAGTCAGTTCCTGGTGCTGCTGAATTCCCAGGGAAAGGAGCTGGACCTATTTCTCTCTTATAACTGAGGGTTTGCAGGCAGTGCCTGTACCTAAGGACACTTCATGTGCCACCAGAGCACACTGCTCTTGCCCAAAGGACCTGGGTGCCTGGAGCAGTCACATGCAGTTTGCTGTGTTTTGAGAACAGGACTCTAGAGAGAGGCAAGGAGAAGCTGTTGCTTTCTGCATATTAATAGGCACAACAGATAGGCACATAATATGCATTTGATGCTGGGTACAGGGCATGCAGCAGTGTCTAAGAGACTGAAGCACTTTGAACATGGAGCTGGGTTTCCGTCTGGCTTCGCCTCGTGTCAGCTAACACAGGCAGCACAGCAGCTCCACCTTTACAAGAACCAGGTACGAGTCAAGCCTGATCTTGTGGCTGCTTTTACCAGAGGTGCTTAAATCCAAAAAGACCTCATGGCACCTCCCAGTGATGTTTTCTCTTGATTCTGCCAATTGCTCACTTGACCCCACCTGGAGTTCTGGAGCCCCCAACCCAAGAAGGACATGGAACTGTTGGAGCCAGTCCAGAGGAGGCCACCAAGATGCTGAGAGGGCTACAGCAGCTCTGCTATGAGGACAGGCTGAGAGAGTTGGGGCTTTGCAGCTTGGAGAAGAGAAGGCTTCCAGGAGACCTTATAGCAACCTTCCAGTATCTGAAAGGGGACTACAGGAAGGCTGGGGTGGGACTATTCACAAGGTCTTGTTATGACAGGACAAAGGGGAATGGTTTTAAACTTGCAGAGATGAGATTTAAAGGGGATGTCAGGAGGAAGTTCTTTGCAGTGAGGGTGGTGAGATACTGGCACAGGTTGCCCAGGGAGGTTGTGGCTGCTCCCTCCCTAGGGGTGTTGAAAGCCAGTTTGGATGAGACCTTGAGCGACCTGTTCTAGTGGGAGGTGTCCCTGCCTATGGCACAGGGTGGGTTGGAACTGGCTGAGCTTTGAGGTCCCTTCCAACCTAAACCATTCTATGATTCTATGATTAAAGGTAGGGGAGTAACCCATTAGACATCCTGAGCCCTTCACTACAAGGACAGTGAGGTGCTGGAGCATGTCCAAGGAAGAGCAATGAAGCTGGTGAGGAGCCTAGAGGACAAGTCTGGTGAAGAGCAATTGAGGGAACTGGGGTGTTTAGTCTAGAGAAAAGGAGGCTGACAGGAGACCTTCTCACTCTTCACAGCTCTCTGAAAGGATGTCACAGACAGGTCTCTGCTCCCAAGAAACAAGTGATGGAACAAGAAGAAAGGCCCTCAAACTGTGATGGAGTTAGGCATCAGAAACAATTTATTTCACCAAAAAAGGGTTTCCAAGCCCTGGAACAGACTGCCCAGGGCAGTGGTGGAATCCTTGACAGTATTTAAAAGCCATGTAGATGTGGTACTGAGGGACATGGTTTAGTGGTGACCTGGCAGTGCTGGGTTAAAGGTTGGAATCGATTATCTTAAAGGTCTCTTCCAGCCTAAACAATTCTACGCTTCTATGGTATAAAATCAAAGATCTGTGATATTCTATGGTATAAAACCATAGTCTTTGAGGTCCCTTCCAACCTAAACCATTCTATGATTCTATGTGTGGTATAGCAGCACATGCACAAACATTGAGGAGGAACAAGGATCCATGACGAAGTGAGTTTGTTTTCTTCTGGGTTTTGGTTGGTTGGTTGTTTTTGGGGTTGGGTGGGGGGGATTGTTTTTTTGTTTGCTGGTTTTGTGTGTGTGTGTACTTAGCTGTGCTTTTCAGGTCATAACTATCACCAAAAAATGAAAACCAGATTTTTTTTTTTTCCCCCTTTAAAAGAAAATATTCTGATATTATCTCCCACCTAAACCCTTTTGGAAATCTACACCATTTGGGGTTGGGTTTTTTTTGCCATGGTGAGGGCTGTTACAAGCCCTGCAATCCCTGACAAAGCAAAGGAATGGAAATGCTCCAAGCGCCACACAGCCTTGTGATTAATCTGAAAGAAGAACATCAATAAAACATGACCTGCTTCTCTTCGGCTGATAGAGACTCATAAATAATAAAGCTCAAAGATGTGGAGTCCGAAGTGGAAAGATTTTGTTTTCAGTGTCAGAAACAGGAGAAAAAGTCTCTGAAAATAATGAGGGATATGGTCATTTAGAAGTTGATACTGCTTATTCACTGCTCTGTTCCTTTTCATGCCCTTCCCACCACAGATTGCCACCTGCACAAAGCCTCCCACCACCTGAGGTACCAATGACCCCCCGGGAAGTCCAGCTTCCAGCTCTGGAGTCCTTAGCGTATGAAAGACCTGGCAGAGTGGGTCCAGAGGAGGCCAACAAAAGTGACCAGAGGGCTGAAACTCTTCTGTTGTGAGGACAGACTGAGAGAGGTGGAGTTGTTCAGCCTAGAGAAGAGAAAGCTCTGGGGTGACCTTCTTCTGCCCATTCAGTACTTAAAGAGGGGCTTCAAGAAAGATGAGGACAGACCTTTTAGCAGGGCCTATTGTGACAGGACAAAGGGTGATGGTTTAAACTAAGAGAGAGAGATTTAGACTGGAGAGAAGTAAGATTTTTTTTTCTTTTTAAAACACTGGTGGTGGTGAAACACTGTCCCAGGTTGCCCAGAGAAGGGGCAGATGCTGCATCTCTGGAATTATTCCAGATTTGATTGCTTGGGACTCTGAAAAACTCAATCTGGTTGAGGATGTCCCTGCTGACTGTAGGGAGGTTGGAAACTTTGCAAACTTGAGTAAGTTCAGGAAGACTTCTCCTCTGCTGACTCTCAATGATTTTCAAAGGAAGCTTTGAATCTAAATCTCCGTCTTCAGTCTAAAGCTTTATTTCCTCTGGCATCTGTCTGCACTCCTTTGGTGAGATTTTTTTTCCTTCTCTTCTACTACTACACATAGAAATTTCACAAGAGGTCTAACACTGCCATGTAGGAATTGGTTGTGCCTTATTTGAATTGCATTTATTTACTAATTAAGATATGCTCAACATTTTAAGCAAATATTCCTTTCTTTCCAGCTTGTTTGAGAGACTATTTTCTCTGGGGGTGTTGTTTGAACTCTCTGAGTTGCTCTGTTGAGTCTTGGGGGTACAGCAAGACCCAGAAGCCTTAAAATCCACCCCTGCGTCTGCTGCTTCCCTGGTGTTTTCCAACAGCAATAGCTGGAGTTGGGCTGCAGTTTCACTGTTCCTTCAAGCACAGAACCACAGAATTGTTTTGGCATGAAGATTCTTCTGAGGTCTTCAAGTCCAACCATTAGCCCAGCTCTGCCAGGTCACCACTAAACCATGTCCCTCAGGACCACATCTACACAACTTCTCAATCCCTCCAGGGATGGGGACTCCACCACTTCCCTGGACAGTCTGGTCCAGGGCTTGACAACCCTTTTGAGAAAGAAATTTTTCCTCATGTCCAACAGAAAACCTCCCTGGTGCAACTTAGGGTTGTTTCCTCCTGTCCTACATTATAGTTCAGTCTGTGATCAGCCCCTTGTATCAGTTTAGAGCAATCAAGAAACTGCCACCTTAGACTATCTATTGGAACAGGTTGGCCAAGATGGTGATGGAGTCATCATCCCTGGAGCAGCTCAAAAAGCACTCAAACATGGCAGTTTGGGACATGGATTAATGGTCATGGTGATGTTAGGTCAACAGCTGGACTCAATGATCTTAGAGGTTTTTTTGTAACCAAAGCAATTCATGATTGTATGATCTCAGCTGTGCTAGACACAGGTAGTTCTGTTGTTCCATCATGCTGGAACATGAAATGAACAGCATGCCAAGATGACTCAAAATGACTGCATGCACATTGCCCCAGGAGAGAGTGGTGAGCTCTCAACTCCTTCACCTCAGGAGGCTGGTGACTGTCCTCTGGCCTACCACAACCTCACCATATTGCTATCAAAAGTCTGTTCCTCTCCATCTGCAAGGTCCTCCTTACACCTAATGGTTAAATAACTAATATGGTGTCATTTTTTTCACTAGACAACATCTAGGGAGGTAGACAGAGCACCAGGTTGTCCCTCTGGTGCCACCTAACACATTCAGTTTTCATTACTACTTTCATTCTTCAGCAATTCCCCAAAACAGCCTTGTGATTTATCTGAAAGAAGAATCACAAGGTTGTGATTTTTAATGACTGCTGGACATGTGTATGAAGCTAGGGGGACTGCAGGATTCTCAACCTGGACTTAAAAGAGGTGACCTATATTAGAAAAGCCAAAGAGTTGGGATTGGAAGCTGATTCTGTCTGTGCTGGGAAATCCTTTCTGGCGTTGGCATCGGTCCTCATCCAAAAAAATGAGAAAGAGAAGAAGCCAAGGCAGTCACCCATCATCATGACAGTATCTGTACAGACAGCACTTTTCATCTGAGGAAGCTTTATGCATTTATCATAGTAGCTGTCCCCAGAATGTGCAGAACGCTTCTCAGCCTGGTATCTACACATCACCCTCAACCCTCTCTGTGAGAAGCAGAGATAAATGTGCTGTTCAAAGGCTGCTGGAGAGGGAGGAAGGCAGAAGGCAGCTATTCAAACTGCACATCAGCCCTAAATTTAAATACCTGCAAATGCATTGGGACAAGAGGGTGAACATCAGCCATCACTATCATCTGTGGTGCTGGACCCTTGGGCAGGTGGGTGGAATGATGTACTGAAGGACAGCAGAACTCCTTCCCACATCATGGACTGATCTTCTGAGGCTTCATGCCCCCTTTTTTTTTTTTTAATTTTTATTCTATTTGGGGTTTTATTTTTATTTTTACTTGATTTTTATTTTTATTCTTATTTTTAAATTTAATTTTATTTTTTAATTTCAATTTTTTAAAAATAATTTTATTTTTAATTTTTAAAAAATCATTTTAATTTTTTTTTGTTGTTGTTTTGGTTTTTTTGTTTGGTTTTGTGGGTTTTCTTTTCTTTTCCAGGGTGTCAATGACACTCACCAGCCTGAATTCACAGTAAGGAGCTAATCCTTGGCTAATCCAGTGGCTTCTTCTCCCAGGTATACGTGGTAGAAGGAGTGACATCTCCTTTTCTATCCTCCTAGGCTAAACACTGATGTCTCTGCATCTCCCCATCCGCCCCATTACAGAGAGGGTACCCAAAGTACTTTGTGCTTTGCAACTTCAGTTTCAAACACCTCATTGAAACCAGCAAATTCCTCCTAGAATCAGCAGACAGTCAAGGTTTGTGGTTTGGTGGGGTTTTTTGTTTGTTTGTTTGTTTTCTGGCATTTTTCCATCACTGGCTATCTTTAGGAACAGTATCTCTCCATCATTGGATCTCTTTAGGAATCATCTAGATTGGCATCTGTCAGATGCTTCTTGGGTAAAGAGCTGATAGCCAATTCTCCCTCTTCCCAGGATCATAGAATAAATTCAGCTGGTTAAGACCTTTAAGATCAATGAGCCCAACCATTATCTAACTACCAGGTCACAAAGCTGTCCCCTGCTTGGTCTCAGTCTCCCCAGTGGCCTTCAGGACCTTGTTATTTTTCTCTTAATGATACTCGAACAGCTGCTATAAACAGATGCCCTGCTAGAAGGAAGTCTCATTTTCTCTGTGCAACATCAGCTTCAGCACTGTAATATCTGAATAATGTATCAGGGCTGTGATGTCTACCAACCCTTCAGCTCCCTCCCTGCCCCAAGTTCCCTGTCATCTTGGTCTGATGCAATCAAAGCAATAGCACAGGATGCTCTCTTAGCTCCTGGGTACCACTCTTGAAAAGTCTCTGATCACTCTTAATCACATTGGTTCAGCAAGGCCCAAATTCTACTGCAATTAGCAGGGGAGAAACTGAATTGGCTTTACTGCTTCTCCAGTGGAAATGTGCAGAAATGCCTCAAGACCTGTTGGAGCCACAGGTAACTCCACAGGCTTGAAGTAGCTTCCACAGATCCTCATATCAGAAAGTGTGAGAAGTTTAATCACACTTTCCCCCCTCCCAAATTTCAGTTTCCAGATGACTTTGTGACCTATGGCTGGGAATCTTTTTCACTAAGGCTCTTGATTTATTTTGACCAAGACAGATAAGCCCTTCCAGCACCTCAAGGGGACCTACAAGAAAGCTAGGGAAGGGCTGTTTACAAAAGCATTTAGCATTTGGCCAAGAGTGAACAGTTTTAGACGAGCAGTGTAGATTTAGACTGGATGTTAGGGAAAAATTCTTTAATATCAGAGTGATGGAACACTGGAACAGGTTGCCCAGGGAAGTGCTGGAGGCATTCAAGATCAGGCTTGATGGGGCACGGAGCAATCTAGTCCAGTTAAAGAAGTCCTGCTTAGTGCAGTGGTGGAGTCCTCATCTCTGGAGGTATTTTTGTGACATGTAAATGCAGTGCTGGAGTTTTAGTGATGACCTGGCTGTGCTGAGTTAACAGTTGGACTCAATGATCTTAAAGGTCTTTTCCAGCCTACAGTTACAAGAGTGAGCAGTCTGAGCCCCTCTCCATGCAGTGAGCTGATTTCAGCCCGAGCTGGACTCATTACGGAGTCAGAGCAACTCCTGCACTCTGCATTCATTTTTTTTTTTCTCAGAGGCATTCACTGGAAGTTCATCTCTTTTCCAAGCACAGGGAAAATCACTTCACTTGTCAGCCTTTTTGATCACCCTCAGACAGGGTGTCTTACAGTAAAAGCCTTGCTGCCTGCAGCAAGGTACAATCTGCACCACTTCCCAGGCAGGATTTCCTTTGTTTCCCCCTGCCTCAAGTTCTGTCTTCCACAAAGCAGCGCTGCAGCCTGGGAGAATTCACACTCTGCAGGAGCCCATTAGATAGGTTTTCAGACCCTCTGAGTCTTTAGACATTACTTTTTCTTTTTTAAAAAAATCTTCACAAAGGAGTGAGAGCCTGAGAGAACCTTTGATGGACATTTTCTTCGCATCTGTGCCTAGATGTGCCCTAGGGACACTGTGCTCTGCGCTTCTGTGGGTAGGATGCTGGAAACTGCAGCAGTCACAT
>VWZI01000780.1:735210-769851 GCA_013396835.1 Psilopogon haemacephalus | reverse complement strand
CACCCCCCCCCACCCCTGCAGCCAGCAGGGACATCCTCAGCTAGAGCAGGTTGCTCAGAGCCCCAAGCAACCTGACCTAGAGATGGGACATCTACCACCTCTCTGGGCAACAAAAGTCACTGTTACACCAGCCTCACCATGAAGAATTTCTTCCTTTTCTCTAGTCTAAATCTGCCTCTTTTAGTTTAAAACCATCACCCCTTGACCTTTCACAACAGACCCCACTCAAACATCTGTCTGCATCTTTCTTATTGGTCCCTTTATGTCCTGAAAGGCCACACAAAGATCTCCCTGGCACCTTCTCTTCTCCATGCTAAACAACACCAACTGTCTCAGCCTCTCCTCACAGCAGAAGAGTTCCAGCCCTCACATCTTTGCTGTGACTCCCTCTGCCCCCACTCCAACACATCCACATCTCTGCTGAGGACTCCAGCGCTGGCCCCAGCACTGCAGGTGAGGACTCAGCACAGCAGGGCAGAGGAGCAGAATCCCCTTCCTTGACCTGCTGGCCACTTGATCTCCATCTCAGATCCATCCCTGGGAAACAGAGCTGCTCACCTTGTACTGGATTGGGAACGTTTGTTCTGAGGAATGGAGAAGAAAGGTGGAGAAAATCAGATGATACCAACCTGTGATGCATGCTACTGTGTTGTTCTGCTAAATGAGCAATTCCAAAACAAAAGGAGCATTCTCACTGAGTTCAGATGTTTTGATGACATGTTGGAGAGAAACTATTTCCACCCACACAAGCTTTTCATTTTGAAAATTTCCTTAATTGCTCTATTGTTACCTTAATGCTCAAACTTTGATCTAGAGCACTTGGATTCAAATGAAATGTTTTATTCTTAGAGTTGCCAGTAGCTCAAAACATCGTTTTTCCTAATTACTCTAATTGTAGAGTCAGGGCAATTTGCCTGCTTAGAGCAGAAGATATCAAACGGCCTAGTCAGAGCTGAGGCACCCAGGTCACCACGACTCCCCAGTCAGAATAAAAGCATCATGCAGTTCTCTAAAACTTGCTCTTGTGAGACAGGCAGTGGAGATAGGCAGGAGTGCAGGCTTCATTTGCAGCTCTTCCGTTAGGATTTCTGGGTGGCATCCATCTCAGAAGACAGAATGGTAGGGGTTGGAACTGACCTCCTGAGATCATAGAATCAGAGAATCAGAGAATGGTTTAGGTCGGAAGGGACTTCAAAGCTCATCCAGTTTCAACCCTCTGCCATAGGCAGGGACACCTCCCCCTAGAACAGGTTGCTCAAGGCTTCATCCAACCTGGCCATGAACACCTCCAGGGAGGTTGTGGATCACAGAATCACAAAATGTGATCAAAGATTAGGGTCATCACATTCTGTGATCGAAGATTAGGGTCATCATAATTTGTGATTCTGTGCTCCACAACCTCCCTGGGCAACCTGTACCAGTGTCTCACCACCCTCACTGCAAACAACTTCCTCCTAACATCGACATCTCTGCAAGTTTAAGCCCATTACTCCTTGTCCTGTCATTACAAGACCTTGTGAATAGTCCCTCCCCAGCCTTCCTGTAGGCCTCTTTCAGATACTGAAAGGCTACTAAAAGGTCTCTCTGAAGCCTTCTCTTCCGCAAGCTGCAGAGCCCCAACTCTCTCAGCCTGTCCTCATAGCAGAGCTGCTGCAGCCCTCTCAGCATCTTGGTGGCCTCCTCTAGACTGGCTCCAACAGTTCCATGTCCTTCTTGGGTTGGGGGCTCCAGAACCGCACACAGTGCTCCAGATGAGGTGTGAGGAGAGCAGAGCAAAGGGGCAGAATCCCCTCCCTTGCCCTGCTGCCCACAGCTGCTCTTGCTGCAGCCCAGCACACAGTTGCTGTCTGGGCTGCACTCACACTGCAGCCTCATGTTGAGCTTTTCATTAACCAAGACCCCCAGGGCCTTTTCCTCAAGGCTGCTCTCAGGCATTCACCTGGATTTGTGCTTGGGATTGTGCTGACCCAGGTGCAGGACCTTACACTTGTTGTGTTGAATTTCATGAGGTTGGCCTCTCCAGCCTGTCCAGGTCCCTTTGGATGACAACCTACCCAGACCACATAAATGGCACTAAACACATATGTTTAGTTAGCTGAGCAGAGCTGATCACAAACTTCTAGAGACAGAGAAAACAATTCCTTTAAAAGTTTGCTCTGGTAAATGCATCACCCTCACCATTAGTCTTTTTCTCATCGCAGTGTTGTGTTCTTACCTAGATTAAAGAGCCCATTAGCATCCAATATCTTCCTCTAAGTGATGTACTTTTAAAGACAGCAATCACTCTTCCTATTGACTGCAGCAGGACAAATAAAGTTTGTTAGGTCTTACTGTAAGATCTGTTTTCCACTTCCAAACCAGTTTCCCTGGGTGTCAGAAACAGGCAAAGCAGGACAAAAATAGCCTTTGAATGGAAACTGATTCTTAACGAGGATGAATTCCCTGCCAATGCATGCAATTCACAGGACAGGTTTCCCAGAGAAGTTGTGGATGCTCCCTCCCTGAAGGTGTTCAAGGCCAGGTTGGATGAAGCCTTGAGGAATGTGCTCTAGTGGAAAGTGTCCCCAGCCCACGGCAGGGGGGTTGGAACTAGGTGATCTTTAAGGTCTCTTCAACCCAAACCATTCCATGACCCCACAATTCTATGTCTCAGAATTTGCAGGAGTGCAATGAATTCTTCTTTAAAACCAATTAGAGGAGGGCTGGGGAGGGACTATTCACAAGGTCTTGTTATGACAGGATGAGGAGTAATGGGTTTAAACTGGCAGAGGAGAGATTTAAACAAGATGTTAGGAGGAAGTTCTTTACAGGGAGGGTGGTGAGACACTGGCACAGGTTGCCCAGGGAGGTTGTGAAGCACAGAATCACCCAACGTGATCAAAGATCACGTTGGGTGATTCTGTGCTTCACAACCTCCCTGGAGATGTTGAAGGCTAGGTTGGATGAGTCCTTGAGCGACCTGTTCTAGTGGGAGGTGTCCCTGCCTATGGCAGGGGGTTGGAACTGGCTGAGCTTTGAGGTCTCTTCCATCCTAAAGCATTCTATGATTCTCCTTCTGCTATTCCTGCATGCAGGAAAGGACCTTCACCATGCAGCGAAAGGAGTCTCCCCTTACCTCGCATCTTCTCTTAGCTATCACCAAGCAAGCGATCCAGCTGAGTGAGCTCTCTAGAAGAGTTTCTAGTCCTTCTACCTTGAACAAAACTGCTGGCCCGTGAAGTCCTGAGCTCCCTTGAAGCCAGGAGCACTGGGGAAGCGGAGCTCTGCCCAGCCAGCCAAGCAGCTGAAGGCAAAGCCATTTGTTAAGTCACCCCTCCTGACGGCTTTTATTGCCGTGCTGTCGAGCTCGACAGCTTTCCACAGGAAGAACAGAGATTTTTATTGCAGGTGGCAGCTAATGCAGGGAAGTAATTATGTTAATGAAGAAGACAAACAGATTTGTGAGGCAGTCAGGGGAACTGGCTGGTGCCATAACTTCAGAGCATGCCGCAAACAGCAAGGCACAGGTGACAGCCTCCTGAGTGACCAAGGATGAAAGTGAACCAGCAACGTCAGGAGCAGAGCTGTGGGGGGTTTCAGAACCACGGAATGGTAGGAGTGGGAAGGATGCCTGGAGGTCATTGAGTCCAAGCCCCCTGCTAAAGCAGGGTCAGCCACAGCAGGTTGCCAATGATTAAGCCCAGGAGGGTTTAGAAAATGGAGAGGGCAATTCCACAGTGCGCTGGTTTGAATTAATTGGAGGATTTGAGTGAGAAATTAGACTATAGGCTGAAAGAGGAAAACACTGATAGTGCTACTTTACTCATAGCTTTACTGAGAAAGAAAAAAAATTGGTTTAAGAGCTGTAACCCAAACCTAGATAAGTTAGACTGCTTCAGATCGCCTTTAGGCTGTGGCTCTTGCATGGCTCTTTTCTCCCTGCCTTTTGTAGCTGAATCTGAATAATTTCACTAATTTATTTTCTGCTGCTAATCCCCTTGGCCCATCTATCTCCACTTATCTGCTGCATAAAACAGATGGTGAGATAAGATTGAGGAGAGGGGGGAAGGTGGTAGGGGTGTTGGTTACCCCTCTTAGGGATTTTGATCTCTGGGAGGGCTGCAGCATTTCTGTATTACCTTTTGATTGTATATGTCTGTAAATATCTGCTTGTATATTGTGCATTGCTGTAAATATAAAGCTTCATTTATTAACTTCCAGCCAACTGAGTCCTAGCCTGGGTTATTTCAAAGTGTGGAGGGCAGCTAACTGCCAAACCACTACACACAGCCTCTCTGGGCAGCCTGACTCAGGGCTCCCTCATACATCACAGCAAAGTTTTTCCCTACGTTTAGGTAGAACTTTTTGTGTTCCAGTTTCTACCCATTTCCTCTTGTCCCATCACCGGGCACCACTGAAAACAGTCTGGCCCCCATCCTCTCGCCTCTCTCCCTTTTAGACACTGATAAGCCTTGAGAAGGTTTCCTCTCAGTCTTCTTTTCTCCAGATTAAACAGCTTCAGGTCTCTCAGTCTTTCCTGCTCACAGAGATGCTCCAGTCTCCTCATCACCTTCACAGTCTCTGCTGGACTTTCTCCAGTAATTTCTTGTCTCCTTTGAACTGGGAAGCCCAGGACTTAAAGACAGGAGAAGCTTGTGCTGGAACTGTGCAGTCCTGGTGCAGCTTGGAGGCCAGACGTTACCTGCTGGTACAGACACTGCAGTCAGAGGGAAGAGGCAGCTGCAAACAATGAGCACTTAAGTTCAGAGACAAGAGCAGTTTTACAGCAGACAAGGCTAAACTCATACTAGGGGGATGTTGTAAGGCAAGGCTTTTGCTGTCAAGTGCAAACATAAAACAGATGCTAAAGGCCAGGAATGCTGTCACCTCCTGAATCCAAGAGCCATTATTTTGGCTTGACTTGTGCTTGACAACACAATTTTCCTCCCAACGTTCATTAAAGCCACCACAAACAGAGGACAATCACTGACACACACCAGTGCCATTAAGAAGCAGGGTCGTATGGCACACAGAGATCTTTCTGAGAGCTCCTAATAACTGAGAAGCTGATGCTGTCATCACTAAGGACCCTATGAACATTAGACAAAGCACCTCTAAACAGAGGGAGTAAGCTGCAAGGGAGCCCTATCACCCCAGCTGACTTTATGGCAGCAATCACATTTTGATTTCTAATCCACCATCATTTTGGTGGAGAAACTCTCACAGTCAGAGCTCAGCCTCTCTCATTCCTCTGTCACACTGACCTTGGCACTTCCAGGTGGTCCCATCACTGGGACATGTGACAGTTGATAGGCTGCCCTGCTCTGATCCCTATCATGAGCCAGCAAGTGAGGGGAATGCTCATTTCCCAGATCTGTGGTTGCTTTCTAGGTCCTGTTCTCCATCTCTAGGAGTGATAGGTTTATATCCAAGCGAAAAATAAATGCTTCTGCCCATCCATGGCAGGGGAATTTGAACTAGCTGATATTTAAGATCCCTTCCAACCCAAACCATTCTGTGATTCTGTGATCCCTCACATAATGACCTTCATGGCTCTTCACTCACAACACCATGCTTGATGCATGTGTCTTGTCTCTCTGGCAGCACTGACCAAGCTCCCTGTGAGGATCTGGTGTGTGTTTCAGGGCTGTGGTTATGACTATATATGCATGACCACAATAACAGCTTGAAATGTTTCCATCTCTTACCTAAATGGCTTTGTTTGTTGCTCTGAGGTATGCAATACGTCCCCAGATGCCTTGGTGGTGTTCCTGGTGGGTCAGATGCTACTCCTGTGAAACAGGGAGCTCCCTGGCCACAGAGCCTGCAGCTTTCCAAGGAGGGTCAAGAACTGGAGACATGAAGATGTAAGCAAGTTCCAAGCACAGCTGTCAGACGACATAACCACACCAACTCAGAGCAGTCTTGGAGGCATTTCTTCCACCCATGCTCTCTGACCACAACTTTTAAATAGAAAGCAGACATCCTCCTGTGATCAAGAAAAGAGATTGCAACTTTGGAGGCTGCAGGGGGCAAGAAAGAAATTACCTACTTAAAAAGGCAGAGGCAGCTCACCAGAACTTGTCCTGCCTGAGATATGAAGCATCTTGCAAGTGATAATTTTACTGATAGAGCTCCTAAGACTGATAGAAACCTCAGAGAAACAACCCTGCCCCTTTTTGAGGAGGCCTTGAGGCAGGAAGTGCCCTGAGCTCAGAAATGACACCTCTTCAACAGTCCCTTACAAGGATGTCCATTGTTTGGTCCCACAGGCTGCAAGTGCAAAAGCTGAGTTCAACAGGATCTTTCAGCTCCTGTGACTTTTATTCACCCCTCCATGGTATATGTTTTAGCTGGAAGAGATATACACTGCTTCCAAAAATCATGGCACTACAGGGACAGGATCAACACATCTGGGGTCAGGGCAAGCCCTCCTCACCCTCAATAGCACTCAGACCTCCTCCTGAGCATTTCAACAGGAACACTTCTCTCCTAATGCCCAAGTGACAGCTGGCTATGGGAGCAGAAGGTGCAAGCAGCTTCATGCTGCTCTCCTTCCTTGTTCCATGGTAGAAGCAGCCTCTCTATGGCCCGTGTGTGGCAAAAAGCCAGAGAACTCTTGACTCAAAATCCATGAAAGGTTTTGGCAAAGATACCTGCACTGAGCCAGGCTGGGCATGCCCTATGGGCAAAGTGCTGGATAAACATGAAGCATTTCTCTCTGTAGCACCACAGAGCCATATGGCTTTTATTCAAGAAGCAACCTAGAGATTAGTGGACAGTTCAGAGAAGCCACCACCAGTCCTCTCAGGCCACCTCTAGTCCGTGGGAAATGCAGTCTAATAGCAGGATAACTAGTGACATCCTAAGTTAAAGGAGGCAAGGCAGGTAAGGATTTACTTCTGCACAAGCACAGCTGAGAAGGAGACATGCCCTGAAGATGTAGGCAGCCAGAGGTCAAAGTCATGAGTACAGCAGGAGAACATCTCACTGTCATTCAACTCTGCCATAATCTTGCCCCCTGTCAAAGCTCTCTGCACAGGGCAAGTATAAAGAACATCATCCAACACCACAGGGCAGAGATGCACTCAATCACTGAGGACACAACAGATAACATTCCTGGCACTGTCTCCACACCATTGCATCCCCTCATCCCAGTCAAGAAACCTGGCACCAAGCCTTTGTGCTGCTCCTGGTTGTGATGTACCCCACAGAGCTTTCCAAAAAGCAAAGAAATGAAGATTTATTTTTTGGCCACAATCATTTAATATCATTAGCAGAGCCCTGCAGAGAGCCATTCGTCAGCCTTTTGCCTTTCTTTGGCATTCCCAACCATAAAAGCCTAAACCCAGGCTGCACTCCAACTCTACAAAGCTGGGCAAATCCTTCGCAGCACAAGGGCAGCCCACTCGGTCTCCAGCAAAGTCTGGCAGGCTCAATCATTTCCAGACCCAAAACTGCTGAAAAATAATGGTTTTTCCCTACCAGCAAAAAAATTTAGCCAAGCTATGATGTCCTGGGCATAAGCTACAGGCTCTGGTCCATCAATAGAAGGTCTTATAGAGCTCATTTTCCTTTTGTTCCCCTTTGCACATAGAAGTGACAGCTTTGGCTTTGCTGAGGACAGGAAGGGAGCAAAGCCACACACACACTAACCAGCGAGGCACATGCAGATCTACTTCAGGCTGCCTGTCCAAATATTTGTGTGGGTGGCATTACACAAGTATCTGAGCATTTTTTTCCTTCTCTTTAAACACCCTACCCTCTGGTGAGGCAGCTTTGTTCCTGGTCACAAAGAACACCTATAGCAGGATGCAAACTGTGCTAGAGCAGTGCCACTCATTCTGATAAAAAGCATAAAACTGGCTTTTTAACACCTCCAGGTAGTCTGCATTCCTGCTTCATTCCTTTCAAGGGAAATCATGCTGCAGAGGTGGCCTACAAAGCAGGGAAGGAAAAATGGAAACTGGTGGTGAACATACTCACTGCAGCAGTGCCTCACCTGGCTGCGTCGGTTCCTTATGTGCTTCCTCTGAGGGCAAGCACAATAAACTGGCCCAGCTGACCCAGTGGCAAGCAGTAAAGATGGTGGTACCTGGGCTTTATCCGTCCAGCAAAGCAGTACAGGGACAGTATTCACTCTTGACTTGTGCCAGCAGCACCACTTCTGCCCATAGAACCATGAAGACTTTTGGAAGTGCTCAGGGCAATGGGGAGATGTCTATGGCTTGGTGTCAGCTTCAAGGCTGACTAATACAGGCTCTGCTGGGGCTACTGAGCACTGCCCTGCATGATACAAGGCAAAAGTTCCTACCCTGTTCATGGTACCCAGCAGCTCTCCTCAGCTGGTGATGTGACACCACGAAGTTGATGAAGACAACATCTATTCCCCAAAGCAGCCTGTCACAGCCATGCAGAGTATGGCAGGGCTGACATTTTGGCATGTGGTTGTTTGCTTACTTGGCTTATCTTTTCCCTTCCCCTTCCTCTCAAATTCTCTTTTCACACATCAACCCTTAAAAAAAGCTCAAGTGAGGAAGGTTTTGCTCTCAAGATCAAGCCACCAAGGCCCTTCTTGGTTCACACCCCTCCTTACATCTCACTTCAGTGATGCCTCCCAACCCTTCCCTCTTTCCTTCCACTCTCGTGTCAGCAGCACTGGGGAGAAAATCTGCACAGCTTCGTCTTTAGTCTTCTTCCTCCCATCTCACTCCAACTTCTCTCCCAAAAGCCTGAGTTTTGTGTCCTCCCCACTGTATGCTTGCTGCCCTCTTCAAGAGAAGGGAAGCAGTGACAGGGTTTGCTGATACTCCTCTTCCTCACTTCTCCCTTTTTCATAGAATGACTTGGGTTGGGAGGCAGCTTAAAGATCATGTAGTTCCACGGGCAGGAGCACCTTCCACCAGCCCACACATGGCATCACCCTCCTCTAGCCAATTTTCATGTCTAGAGCAGCTGACAAAGAAATATTCGCTTCATGAGAAGTTAGCTGGGCTCAATGACCTTAGAGGTCTTTTCCGACCAAAACAATTCAATGATTCTGTGAGTTTAAGGAATTTTCTGATTTTTTTTTCCAACTTGAAACTGTGCAGATTGTGCCGGTCCTGCTTCCTCCATCACCACCTAATGGCATGTGAGAAAACAGCAGGTGAATCCTGCTACCTTCTGTATAACTGCTGTTACGGGAGCAAGTTCCTTCCACACAAGAGTGGAAGGAAAGAGGGAAGGGGTGGGAGGCATCACTGAAGTGAGATGTAAGCATGGAAGCACCTATAGGACTTCACCACCATGGATTTTCTTCAGACCAGCACCTGAGCACGCCCCTCCCCCCCCACACCCCCCTCCCCTCACCAGAACAGCCAAAATTAATCATGCCACATCAGTCCACAGAGAGAGGAGAAATTCCCTAGGACACAAATTGGACACAAAAAAAAATATTATTTGCATTTTACTATAGGGAACAGAGACCCAGGAGAGAGAAATGATCAAAGCATGGAGGCAGTGCAGCATAAGGGGAGAATTAGCTCAGGTCCTTTGCTGTGGCAGAAGCATACAGAGCTCCTTCCCTGCCCCACCTGAGTCCATGTCCCTGCTTACTCTGATGCTCAGCACAGCTAGGCCCTCCTAAATAGGTTTGAACAGACACTAAATAGCACTGGGCAAGGACCTTCTGACTCACCCTTACACCAAGGCCATAAGATCATAAGGTCCAGTTCTCGTACACATCTCCACCTGATCACAATGAGTTATGCCCTCACTTGCCTGACCAGGAGCAAGGTATCTAAGCTTGAGCTTCTTGATCTTATATTTCATCAGAATATTCCTCCCTTTTGCACTGTTTCTATCTACCCTCTAAATATTCTGTTCAAAAGATGTTTCTCACAGCAAAGGTTTTACCTCATGTTCAGATGGAATCACCTGGGTTTCAGTTTGTGCCCATTGGCCCTTGTCTTATCACTGGGCCAAACTGAAAAGAGTATGACCCCATCCTCTTGCCCCCTACTCTTTAGCTATTGATCATCATAGAGAAGATCCCTGCTCAGACTTCTCCTCCAAGCTGAACAGCCCCAGGTCTCTCAGCCTTAACTCATGGCCACCAACTCCTCCTAACCCAACACAACAGCACACCTTGCCCAGATGGGTGGATATTTGTCTTCCTGGTTTGGGTGTGAGCCCATGCTGGACCAGTCACCAGCTGTCTAGATAGCAATATTTAGTTGGAATGCTCCTCAGGATCCTCAGACAGAAAACATCCTCTAGCAGGCCCAAGGAGAGCAGTGCCTGGCTGATGGGCAGCTCATATTTGCTCTTTTGGGAGGTACCAAAGTGCTGCCTTCCTCCTCATCATGCACAGCAGCTAATTAGAGCATCTCCCCTCCAGAGATCAGCCAGGCTGAAACATTTCCCTGGATTAAAACTAAAACATCACTTGGCACTGACAGAAACAATAAAGAGAGAGGCTGACAGGTCTGCTGGAGCTGAAAGCCACTGGCTATGTGAGGAAAAAAACAAGACCTGTGGCATGTCAGAGATGTCTCATCCCCTGAAGAGCCAAAATCCAGGGAGAGAGTTTGCTTTGCTACAGCCAAGCCTTAGCCCAGCCATCCAAAGAGGGAAATGATCTGGCCTCAAGAGCCCAGCTCTTGGGCAGTGGAAATTCAGTGTCCTACTTCACCACCCATAAATGAGCACCAGTCCAATTCCTGACACTTGAGCTCAGCCCCATGCTGCAATCTAGCAGCACCATCTTGTTTACCATGATGGAAAGTTCTTATAGATCAGTTCATCTCATTGTTTCCTTTTACTGCATCAATTTCTATCCTGGCTCCCCACCCACACCCATGGTACACACACACTTACACATCCCACTCACACAGAGACAACCACGTACCAGCTTCAGAAAGCAGCAGGAAAACACACTTGAGTGAATATGTGCTCAAGTACTGTCTTGATCTACACAAGAAACCTGAATCCCCATCTCTGGATGTGTTTAAAAGAGCATAGAATCACAGAATGTTTCAGGTTTGGAAGGGATCTTGAAGACCATCTACTGCCAACCCTCCTGCCATGGACAAGGACACTTTCCACTAGACCAGGCTGCTCAAGGTGCTGTCTAACCTGGCCTTCAATACCTCCAGGGAGGGGGCATCCACAGCCTCTATGGGCAACCTATTCCAGTGTATCACCACTCACACATTCTCCCTAATGTCCATTCTAAATCTGCCCTCCTCAAGCTTCTGTCCATTCTCCATTGTCTATCACTACCAGCCCCTGTAAAAAGTCCCTCCTCAACTTTCTTGTAGGCTCCTTTCAGGTACTGGAAGGACTCTATAAGGTCTTGCCAGCCCAAAATCTCACAGCCTGTTCCCACAGGGAAGATGCTACCAAATTCTGATCAGCTTTGTGGCCTTCTCTGGACTCACTTGTCCTGCTGGTCACACTTCTTTTGACACAGCGATGTGGTGCTGAGGGATCTGATTTAGCCCCAGATGTGGTAGAGTTAGATAATGTTTGGTCTCGATGACCTTAGCGCTCTTTTCCAACAAGATGAGTCTGTGCTTCATTGAAGCTGCTCTTTTGCCAGATCCCCAGCATGATCAGGTGACTTTCATTGAGCTTTCTCCGCTGTGTCCTTATCCATTAGCTCATTTAATTGCAGCATTTCTGAATCAATGTGACTTCATTGATTTTTTTTTGAGGAGCAGCCCTGGATTTACAGTGGTCAGGTAGATTGGAACCAGTTGGCAGTTTTGTTACAGGTTCTCCCCTCAAATCAATACTTAATAGATGAGAGAGATACTTAAGACTGTTTCTCCAGCATGGAAGATACCTCATTACAACACGACTGTCTGCTTTGTTTCCTCCAGCCAGTTTCAGTCTTTTAGAATGATAATAGATATAACTTAAAGCAAAACAAAGCAGATAACTCATGTGAAAGATAAGGCAGCAGTGCCTCCCTTTGGAAAGATAAATTGCCTCCATCACTATTTTTAAAGTATTCATCCAAACAAAAGTTGTTGTTCAAAAGAAAGGTTTGGACGTCTTTACTTTGAGGGTGGTAGAGCCCTGGAACAGGCTGCCCAGAGAGGTGGTGGAGTCTCCATCTCAGGAGTCAATCAAAACCTACCTGGATGCCATCCTGTGCAACCTGCTCTAGGTGACCCTGGTCTGTCAGAGGGGTTGGATTAGATGATCTCCAGAGGTCCTCTCCAACCCCTGTCACCCTGTGTTCCCCTATTGCTTTGGTACCTGGCTCTGTCCTCAAGTGTTCAAGACTAGAAAAGCAAGAGGCTAATAATTGCTCTTCATTTAATAGGTGGGTAGCTGGGGCAGATTCTGTGACATGGGCCTGGGCCACCTGATCTAGGTGGCACTTCTTGAGCAGGGATTGCTGGACCAGGAGACCTCCAGAGGTTCTTTCCATCCCCATCCTCTCTGTGAAACTGTTATCTTCCAGTACAAACCCAGAGAAGCAAAGAATTCCTGTATCATCTGAGACTGAAGTACCTCTAGAAGTCAGAATGTTTTCCTTTGTCATTTGTTGCTGTTTCCTTTAAAGATACCTCTTTGAGGGTCTTTAATTGTTGACTAATGGATTTACCTCATCAGTGGTGGTCCCTCAGCTTTAGCATTGCTTTTCTGAGTTTCTCAGCAGAAGTCAAACATGCAGATAGACAGGAGAGGAGGGTGAAGCCAACACAAGGCCCTGAAAGACAGGAGATTTTGCACACTGTTACTGCAGTGATGTGAGCAAAGACACTCTCCAGAGATTTGAGTCCAGAACAAAGTGGGAAATCACTTTCAATGTTACCACAGCAAACTATCATAGAACCACAGAATGGTTTGCATTAGAAGGGATATTTAAAGGCCATCCAGTTCAACCTCCCTGCAGTCAGCAGAGACATCTGCAACTACAGCAGATTGCTCAGAGCCCCAAACAACCTGACCTGGAATGATTCCAGGGATGAGACTTCTAACACCTCTCTGGGTAACCTGGGACAGGGTCTCTCAGTGTAAAAAGATTCTTCCTTCTCTATAGTCGGAATCTCCCCCTTCCAGTTTAAACCCATCACAACAGCCCTTGCTTAAATGATTGTCCCATCTTCCTTATGGAGGGAAACTTTGGAGGAGATCAAACTTCTAGAAGACACTTAGTGTCATACTCCTGTGAGCACAGCAGGCATTTTTACCAGCACAAAGCAGAATCAGCTGGTTATTACCACTGCTATCTCAACCAGACAATGTAGCTGGTTTTGGCCCAGTGGAGTAGCCCATCCCTCCATCCACACGCGTTAGAAGCACAGAAAACTCTGGGAAAAGAGACCACCTCCCAACACCAAAAGCCTTTCACAGCTGGGAGCCTATCACAGTTGGCTTTGCAGCAGCTCAGCTTGGCATGAAGATAGTGAGCTTGGCTTAGCTTAGAGGAAATGTTCCAGAGCTGATGGGGCTAAAAGCAAGAGCTATACTGGGAAATCCACTTGAGTTTTGGCCATGGTCCTAAAGGAAGAAGGAAAGACAAGGCAGTAGACTTAATAAAGAAAGGAGAAAAGTTTCACAACAAGTAGGATGGCTTCAGAGCCACAGCTGGGTTTTTCCAGCTGAAGCAAAAAATAACTAGGATGGGTGGAGCAAGGAAAGGCTTTTTCAGCTATCTACCTGATTGCTGTCACCTTAGAGTGTCACTCAGTGTTGCAGAGGGAAATAATGCTAAAAGCATTATACCCTTCCCAGACACCACACAAAGCCATAGGAGTCTCTGGCAGGGACAGCACATTGCAGCCAGTCCTCTCTGGATGGGCAATCTCTCTGCCATGAAGAGTGGTGCTGCTGCTTTTGAATGGCTTTGGTGTCGAGATGCTGCTGCTGGAAAAGTCTCAACAGAGGCTCACCTGTCACAGCCCATTGCAAAGCTGGTCCTGTCCGTCTGGATGTCTTGCACTTGTGGCAGGTGTAAATCCCAGCCCACCCAGCACTGTATGTGGTTTATCCCAGCTAAGACTCCAATCCTTTTTTTTTCAACTGAGAGGCATCGAAACAGGAGGTGATCTGACCTACAACAGTCATAGACAAGTGAAAGGTAAACAGAAAGCACTGGAAAAATATTCAGGCTTCAAGAGAGAAGTTTTTCAGATAATCATGACTTCAGATTGGCTCCAGCTCAACCAAAGAGACAGGGATGAATTAACTTCCCCCAACAAAAACCCATGCCCAGATACTGCCAAGATGTGAGTGAGACTGCAGACATTTTCTTGGCTAGCAAGAGCAAATTTATGTTGGCCATGTCAGGTTTGCAAGATGATGGACCTGTGAAATATGGCTACACACAACCTCCTCTTCCACATGTGCACAAAACCAGACCCTCTCATGCATATGCATCTCTGTACCTGCCCTACCTACACAATGCATGCATGTGGAGGTCCCAACCCTGAGGACATTCAAGGTCAGGCCTGATGGGGCTCTGAGCAACCCGATCTAGATGGAGATGTCCCTGCTCACTGCAGAGGCAATGAGCTATGAGGATGATTGGTGACATCTGGGCAAGATGACTTCTAGAGGTCCCTTCCAACCCCGTGCATTCTATGATTCTATGATTCTGTGATTCTATGATTCTATGATTCTTTGTTTGCACAGGAAGGTTGAGGCTGCTCTCTTCCTGGAGGTGTTCAAGGCTAGGTTGGATGAGGCCTTGAGCAACCTGTTGGAATGTCTCTTCTGTCCCATTCAGAATAGGAGTGGTAGTTCCGCCTGGCCCAGCTGAAACGGTTCCTTTCTCCATCCACCATCCTAGCACAGAAGATCTGGGACTTCAGTAGATGCTTTCCCTTAATGGCATCTTTCAAAGGCCAAACTAGGAAAGATAAGATTTAGCTTCTGATACATGGGGCTCAATTCATTTGCCTCAATGCAGACATCTAAATGGCATCTGAGCAACGCTCAGATTTCTGAGATGTCCACATGTGCCTGGAAGACAACCTGAGCAATGTTGGGATGTCTGAGATGTCCACATGTGCCTGGCAGACAACCTGAGCAATGTTGGGATGTCTGAGATGTCCACATGTGTCTGGCAGACAACCTGAGCAACACTGGGATGTCTGAGATGTCTACATGTGCCTGGCAGACAACCTACAGGAGACCCTCCTGGGTTGGCAGCACCGGCCCAAATAGGAAGCCCAAAAATCACCTCAAATAACATCCAAGGCTGATACTCAGACAACGAATCCCTAAGTAAGGGAAAACAAACACTCCAAGACATGAATTTCCATGGCTCTTTGCCAGAACCACATTAATATTCAGATGTTTATCCCACCGCTTATGCCACAAATCACTGCTTTTTAAGCGCTGCTTTAACACGCTTTGTAGAAATCTCTTTGTAGAAGAAACCCAGCAATTACCTTAAGCTCTCTTCAAGTAATTCAAACCTTCAGCAGCCCAGTTCCAGCGCCTGCTTGTCTAGGATGTGTACTACCATGCCCTGTTTGAAATGCATGAGCCTCAGAAGCAATCTTCACACCGACAGGTATTGACTGAACTCCGGGATAAAAAGCAAGGCACCCACGTCGTCAAAAAGAGCACCCAAGATGCTGAGCTGGAGGAAGGCTATCAAGAAACTTTTACATTTAAAATCAGGGAAGTCATCCTTAGTCTTTAGAGATACAGCAGCCAGTTCCTTCCCTTCATGTGCTAAACAGGGACCAGAAGGGTGGGCTCATAAATTTATTAAACCAACCAGCATATATGGGGGAAAAAAAAAAAAAGATAAACACTTCTGAGCCTACAGTTCCTCCCTCAGATTGAATTTATCTTCATGCTTGTGCCCAAAGCTTGAATAGCAAAGCCTGTCACTGTGCCACTGTCCCTCCCCAGCTTTTCTGTAGGCCCCCTTCAGAAACTGGAAGGCCACAGTAAGGTCACCTGGGACCCTCCTCTTCTCCAAACTGAACAGCCCCTTTGGTGAACCTAAAGCTATGTCCCTGCTTAAAAAGCATCCCATGCTACCATCCTGACTGCCTTCTAACTCCTTAAATCAGCTGAGCAGAGAATAATGAATTGCTGGAGAGGAAAAGCAACTGCACACTGAGCAATTGTTTCATTTGCTCTCTCCAGCTTATGAATCCAACTCTCCGGTGGCACTTTGCCCAGTTCATTTTACTTTAGCAGCTGGTAAATGAATATGTGATCAGGAAGCATCACCAATAAATGTAATTACTCCTCTGCTGGGGAGGTTGGTGGCAAACACAGCCCAGCAACACTTTATATGAAACAATAAGAGAAGGGAGAATAAATTAAACAAGGAGGCTTTTGTCAAGAAATTTCGGCTTCACCTGGTTCTCCTGGGATAAAGGAAACCACCTCACAGGTCCTCATCTGGTGGAAAAAAAGTTAAGGAGGATGATCAGAAGCTGGAGCACATCTCCTATGAAGACAGGCTGAGGGTTGAGTCTGTTCAGCCTGGAGAAGAGAAGACTCTGGGGAGACCTTATAGCTGCATTTCGATATCTGAAGGAGCCCTACAAGAAGGATGGGGAAGGACTTCAAAAGGGCTTATAGAGATAGGACAAGGGGCAATGGTTTTAAATTAGAACAGAGCAGATTTAGGTTGGACATTAATCACAGAATTAACCAGGTTGGAAAAGACCTCTAGGATCATCAAGTCCAGCCTGCCACATAACCCTTCTAATTAACTAAATTGTGCACTAAGTGCCTCAGACAGCCTCCTCTTAAACACCTCCAGATATGGTTAAGACCCCCAACCCTAGAGACTTTCAAGGTCTGACTTGATGGGGCCCTGAGCAACCTGATCTAATTGGAGCTATCCCTGCTGAGTGCAGGGGGTTGGACAAGATGACCTTTGAGGGCACTTTCCAACCCAACAAAGCATTCTGTGATTCTGTGAAAAATCAAGAAACAGCTCCTTTAGCCATGGAAGGAATTTCCTCTCTTCAGAGGAACAAGTTACTGGTGGAAATGAGTAATTTCAATGCAGCAGCAACTGGAGGCTGCACAGAGAAGAAGGTCTGGCCATGCAAGGTGATGTGCATACCACATCTGCTGACAAAAGAGCTGTGGATTTTGACCTGAAACATTTGGGGCACTAAAACTATGGGCACCTAGATCCTTTCTGGGCTCTGTCTCTTTTACAGTCTCCACAGCCTCTCTGAGCAGCCTGTTCCAGTGCTCCATCATGCTCACAATGTCTCCTCATGTTGAGATGGAACTTCCTGTATTCCTGCTTAAACCAGGTGTTCCTTGTCCTATCACTGGGCACCACTGAAAAGAGATTGGCACCTTCATCTTAGAATCATAGAATCATAGAATCATACAGAGCTGGAATGGGCCACAAGGATCATCAAGTTCCAACCCCCCCTGCCATGCCCAGGGAAACCCTACCCTAGATTAGGCTGGACAGAGCCTCATTCAGCCTGGCCTTAAACACCTCCAGGGACGTGGCCCCAACCACCTCCCTCGGCAACCCATTCCAGGGTCTCACCACTCTCATGGTGAAGAACTTCCTCCTCACATCCAATCTTGACACCTACCCTTCAGATATTTGTAGACGTTGATGAGATTCCCTCTCACTCTTCTCTTCTCCAGACTAAGTAGCCCCAACTCTCTCAGTCTTTTTTTCACAGGAGAGATGTTCAAATCCCACAATCGTCCTCATAGCTTGTAGGTCCTTCAAATGTCACCATTTACATGAGACAGGCCAGGATGTCATTGGAATGCTGAGGCAGGTGGGATTCCAAGTGATGTCTTAGCTGTCAATGATGAATTTAAATAAAGATGTGCAGCTTTTAAAAGGCAAATCCATAGCCCATCCCTCATGTAGGACACCACAGTGTCGTGGATAACGCCACGACCTTTTGCATTATTGAATATGCTTTTTGCCACAGCAAGGATTGATTTTCTTCCCCAGCAGTGATGGATGGAGAGATATGACCCCTGGGGAAGAGCTTCTCATTAACCTGGGTCAAAAATACTCTGAGAACCTTTTTTCCTTTTTTGCCCACATATCCCAGTGTGTCTTTAGCAACAGCAGACCCCATGATTAACTAACCAAAGCCCATAATTACTCAGAATATCAATGGATGTGGGTTCTACACAACTGACTGGTCAATAATGTAAGACTTAAGTTGCAGCCATTCATTTACTAAGTATTTCAGTTTTTATGTCTGTCTTCACAGAACCACCATGGTTGGAAAAGACCTCCAAGAACGTCAAATCCAACCAAATGTAAGGCTAAGTGTAGCGTCCTACACCTTGGCCACAACAACCCCAGGCAGCGCTACAGGCTGGGGACAGAGTGGCTGGAAAGTAGCCAGGCAGAGAGGGACCTGGGGGTGCTGGGAGATAGGAGCTGAACATGAGGCAGCAGTGTGCCCAGGTGGGCAGCAGAGCCAATGGCATCCTGGCCTGAAACAGAAACAGTGTGGCCAGCAGGACAAGGGTGGTTATTCTGCCCCCATACTCAACACTGGTCAGGCCACACCTTGAGTACTGTATCCAGTTCTGATCCCCTTCATTCAAGAGAGATGTTGAGGTACTGGAACATGTCGAGAGAAGGGCAACAAAGCTGGTGAGGGGCCTGGAGCACAGCCCTGTGAGGAGAGGCTGAGGGAGCTGGGGAAGAGAAGGCTCAGGGGTGACCTCATTGCTATCTACAACTACCTGATGGGAGGTTGTAGCCAGGTGGGGTTCATCTCTTCTTCCAGGCAACTATCAGCAGAATGAGGTGACACGGTCTCAAGTTGTGCCAGGGGAGGTATAGGCTGGATATTAGGAGGAAGTTCTTCACAGAGAGAGTGATTTGCACCGGAATGGGCTGCCCAGGGAGGTGGTGGAGTCGCCATCCCTGGAGGTGTTCAAGAAAAGACTGGATGGAGCACTTAGTGCCATTGGCTAGGGCTGGGTGATAGGTTGGACTGGATGATCTCAAAGGTCTCTTCCAACCTGCCTGATTCTACCATTCTATGATTATCTAGAGCTACCAGGGTCACTACTACACCATATCCTTGAGCACTGTATCTAGATGGCTTTTAAATGCATCCAGGGATGGTGATTGAACTACTTCCCTGGGCAGCCTGTTGCAGTCTTTGAGAACCCTGGCATCTTAAAAGGGTTCAAACGAGACTGAACTCTGATTTTTAACTACTCAAGACTGTCAAAGGCAGGGCTGAGATCAGTTGTGTTCCTGTCTATAAATTCCTTATGCGATCAAATTCTTTGATCACAGCTCACTGTTGCTGCCTCCAGGCCTTCCCAGACAAAAATCTGTCCTGACTTGAACAAAATATTTCATTTTCAAGATGCTTCCCGTTTGACTTTTATTGAGATTGCAGTTGACAGTGAAGTAAAGTATCACTCTGAATGAAGACTGCAACATTTTGATTGCAAAAGAGAAAAAAACAAACAAACAAAAAAAAAAAGCTCTGATTTTTATCTTTTTGTGATGGAAACAACTGAATGAGTTTTGTTCATGTTTGAAAATCTCTTTTTTTCTTTTTCTTTTTTTCTTGTTTCTTTTTTCTTTTTTTCTTTTTTTTTTTTTTTTTTTTTTTTTTTTTTTTTTTTTTTTTGAGTGGAAAACCCAGCAAAATCAGAGATCATAACCTCTCTGGGCAGCCTGTTCCAGTGCTCCCTGAGGAGCTCAGGCAGGAGATTAGGGTGAGGCTGGAGCAGATATAAGCAGGGTGCAGTCTGGCAGCTCAGTGTCTCAGTTTCTGCTCTTTCCTGACTTCCTTTATGTCTCCATGCTGCCCTCTCCAGTGTGCTGCGATGTAATCTTGTGAGGTAGGTCTGGTTTCCCCTGCCAGTGTGGAGGATGGGACACAGAAATCAGCACTGATGCCAGCAGGAAAAGGCAGGAGGAAGATGCGGTTGATATAAAAACAAGTTAACCGCAGAGTATATGGTGCTGGGAAGGAGGAATGACTAAGGAGATCCAGCAAAGTTCCCTGCAGCACCAGCAAACCCTATCTCAAACCCACTTTGGTGATTAAAAGTTTGAGTCTAGTGACTAGAAGCAACCTGGGGATCTCAGCCAGTTCTTGATCAGGCCTCTCTGAGACCTGAGACACCCCAGCACAATGAAGTTTGAGAACCCTGTGTTTCCTCTACTCCTACCACCACCAGAGCTGCCAAGCAGAAACCTCCCCTTCCCGTCACTTTTCACAGCAAAGGGCAGCAGCACCTTTTGCCTGTTCATTAGAAGAGTTTTGGAGACAAGATTTTGCCTCAAATCCCTTTCCTCCCACCCAGCTTAACTTTCCAAGCAGTTGCTGCAGATGGATTAAGAACCAGAAATGTATGCACGGGTGCCTCCAGACTACTCACCAATTAAGCATCTGGCTTCTTCTCTCACAAACCCTGCAATCCCTTCCTGAATCCCTCAGGCTGAGAACAAAGCCCCCATGTTCCAAGCAGGAGTTTCACTATCTAGCACAAAGAATGATGCTGTGCTCCTTAAAAGCTAACGAGACAGAGAAAACCAAGAGGCTGCAGTGACTTTGCTTTCGACAGTTTCCAGCCTAGCTAGGTTAAGTGGAGCTGTAGCCCCGAAGTGATCCTCCTACTGTCTCCAGGGTGGTTTTGCTCCGTTTCACGGATCCCACAGCAAAATCCACTGGGAGAACCGTAGCTTTTGGACAAGCAGGTACAAAAAGTGGCAGATTCCCTGAGTCAGCTGCTTGGCTTCTCTCCGAGCCCAGGCTGGCAGCATTAGCTTGTACACTGGTGCCTCCCAGTGCTCGCAAGGGAGAGAAGCAGAAAGCTCAAGCAGTGACTTTGAACACTGTTTTGAATTAGGGATTTTAAAATCCAAATGCTCCTGCTTGGGGAGGGGAGGGGTGTCAAGAAAACCTTTGTGAGCATAGGAAAAGGCCAAGGACATGTTCTGAGTCCTGGGAATGGAGGCAGCAAAGCTCCTCCCTGCACACAAACTGCTGCTGCTTCTCACCTGCTTCCTCCAACCCCAGCAAAGAAACACAGAGCAAGGCAGCCTCAGGGAGAGGCTTCAGTGAAAGAATCATAGAACCACCTGGTTGGAAAAGACCTCAAGATCGTTAAGTCCAGCCATAACCTGGCATCTGCCTGTACACAACTGTTAAACCATATCTCTAAGCTTCCCATCCAAACACCTTTTAAACGCCTCCAGGGATGGTGACTCCACCACCTCGTGGGGCAGCCTCTTCCAATGCCTGGTGACCCTTTTAATGAAGAACCTTTTTTTGCCTAATATCCAATCTAAATCTTCTCTGGTGCAACTTGAGGCCGTTTCCTCTTGCCTTGTCACTGGTTACCTGGCAGAAGAGGCTGCTCCACACCTTGCTAAACCTTCTGTCAGGTTGGAGGACAAAATAAGACACTGTGACTTAGGTGCACCTGGTCTAGAGACAAAGCAGAAGCTTCAATACCAACACAGGACATTTTGTGGGGATTCTGACTTGTGAGTCACACAACCCAGCCTGATCCTGCTGTCAGGACTTGAGATGCCTCAAGCATTGGAGGCTCCTGCTCTGCATCACCTGAATGTTTCTCAAGAGTCTTAAGTAAGACCTGTGAGCAGGTGAAAGGCATCACCTTGGGAAGGGCCAAATCTTCTGGAAGGATGCCCTAGTTCCTGGCTATGCTCACAGCAAATATGCCTTACTTCTGCCTTGTCCTGCAGGGAAGGCTAATGCTGTGTGTACATGTGGGTCACACCTAAAAGTTAACAACAGCAAAACCTAGGGCGAGGCAGAGCTGCTGCAATCTCTGCCACCCAGAACCACACTCCACTGCTCTAGTTTTACTACCACATCTTCTGAGCACAGCAGTGAGTCCCTGCTTTGGCCAGGGTATGTCATGTCCCATTAAACACAGGGTGCTCTGCTGTTGGAAGCCTGCTGTGACATGCACAGGTTTATTCAGCATGCCTGGTACCTTCACTGCAGCTTGACTTGGGGTTTTCAGCCTCATCCACCAGGCAAATAGTTTGGGGTTGTAGAATCCTAGAATCATTCAGGTTGGAAAAGGTCTTCAAGATCACTCAGTCCAGCCATTAACTCCACCAAGTCTACCACTAAGTCATATCCCCAAGTACCTCATCTATACAGCTTTTAAACAGATCCAGGGATGGTGACACCAGCACTCCCCTGGGCAGCCTCTTCCAATGCCTGACAACTCTTTCAGTGAAAAAAGTCTTCCCAATGTGCAGCCTATGCCTCCCCTGCTGCAGCTTGAGGCCATTACCCCTTCTTCTGTCACTCGTTACTTGGGAGAGGAGAACAAAACCCACCACATGACAACCTCCCTTCAACTAGTTGTGGAGAGGGTTGACAGGGCCTTGAACACCCTGGTCTGGTAGGAGATGTCCCTGCCTATGGCAGGGGATCAGAATGAAATGGTCACAGAGCCACAGAATGCATTGGGTTGCAGGGGACCCTTGAAGGTCATCTTGTCCAACCACCCTGTGGTGAACAAGGTCATCTTTAAGGTCCCTTCCAACCCAACCCATTCTGTGATTCTATAACCATGCCAGAAGGTCTGTGCCCTTACCTCTCACTGAAGGCCACAGCAGGTAGGAGGAAGAGGTGGCACCTCCCAGGAGCAGTCCTCATGCTTGGTTGACATAGTGCATGCCAATGGGCATTAACATATTTCTGAGCTGAGCTTTCTGCATCATTGGGCTTTAGTGTTTCCCTACAAGGGCTTGTGGAGTAAGGGACTTTGTAAGTTAATGCCTTCCCTTGCATAATGAAAGAGTAAATCCCAGCCCTCCCCAGCACTGTGTCATAGCACTGACATTAGTGGCCATTATTTCAAGTTGTTCTCACCACTCTTACCTCAGATGACATTTATTCCACCAGAGGGTATTTTCTATGCTTCCGATTTGTGCCTGGCATCTACTTTTAAGTGGAGACAGAAAGCAAAGACTTTTAAGGGCTCTTTGTTTTCTGCTTCCATTTAATTACTTTAATAATGTTTTTGCAGCAGCCTGGATCAGCTTTCCTAGGGCTAGATTAAAAAAAAAAAAAGAAATGACTGAAGGGCAAGACCTGGAGCCTCAGGGATGAGAAGACACCTCCCCATTCTAGCTGGTTAAAAAACAGCTTGAGCCACTCAAAGCTCACTGCTCTTTAACACCATCATCCAGTGAAAAAGACCTGCCACCAGTTCTGGTAGGGGTCAGGCTCAAGGGTAGGAATGTTACCTTTTCTCTGGTCACCCATCTTCAGAGTTCAACAGCTTCTCTCCTTGGACAGCCCCTCCTGAAGTGCCTGATGAATACAATCATGTGATATTCCCCCTCAATTATGCTCCTGTGGGATTCCACCTAGAGCACTGCCTCCAGTTCTGGAGGTCCCAACACAAGGACATCAAACTATTGGAGTGGCTCCATAGGAAGCCATAAAGTTGATTAGAGGGCTGGAGCAACTCCTCTACAGGGACAGGCTCTGAGAGGTGGGAGTTGTTCAGGCTGGAGAAGAGGAAGCTCTGGGGAGACTTTGTAGCAGCCTTCCAGTACCTGAGGAGAGCTATAAGAAAGCTGGGGAGGGACTTTTTACAGTGGCTTGTAGTGATGGGATGAGGAGAAACAGCTTAGAGCTGGAAGAGAGGAGATTTAGACTGGAAACCAGGAATAAATTCTTTCCAGTGAGGGTGGTGATACACAAGAACAGGTTGCTCAGGGAAAATGTGGATGCCCCCCCTCAGAGATGTTCAAGGACAGGATGGATGAGGCCTTGAGCAACCTGGGGTAGCAGAAGATGTCCCTGAACTGGATCATCTTTAAGGTCCCTTCCAATTGAAATTGTTCTATGATAATACACATTTGAACCATGGGAATTCAAAGCAGGCAATATTCACTCCCTCTCCGAGGTCCTAGCTCGTACCAGAACAACATTTCAGAAGGAAAAGAGTCAAATTTAAAAATACCACTTTGTTAAGCCTTTTGGAAAAGAAAAACTGACAGGAAGTGGGTTCATTTCTACCCTCCTCCAGGGAGCTGAAACACACCTTCTTTTCCTGCCAACAGGATGCTGCTTCTTTCCAAACTGTTCTCCAAAAGGCCATAGCTTTAGCAGAGACTTATTTGCAGACAAGCAGGAGGCACATGTAAGAGCCAGCAGGCATGGAGTGAAGCCTCTGACCCCTTCAGCCTGCACCCTCAGCAGAGACAACTCACTGCTGAGGTTCAGACATGTGATTGGTCACTTTTAAAAGCAAACAGCACTTCAGACTTTTTGACAGTCCCCATCTCCTGCCTTCCCCTGAGTTTCATAGAATGTTAGGGGTTGGAAGGCACCTCTGAAGATCATCAAACCAAATCCCTCTGGCAAAGCAGGGTCACCTAGGAATGCATCTAGATGGGTCTGAAAAGTCTCTAGAGGAGACTCCACAGCCTCTCTGGACAGCCTGCTCCAGTGTTCTGTCACCCTTGTAATATACAGAAGTTTTTCCTCAAGTGAGGTGGCCCTTCCTGGGCTTGTTTGTATCCATTGCCCCTTATCTTATCACAGGACACCACTGGCCTGGTCTCTTCTTGACACACACCCTTCAGATCAATAAGCTCCCCTATCAGTCTTGTCTTCCCTAGACTGAAGAGCTCCAGGCCCTCAGCCTTCCCTTATAAGAGGAGGTCTGGTCTTGCTCCAAGAGTGGCCAGCACCACAAGGAGGTAACACATCTGAAGACACAGCTGCTCTCTTCTTTTTTTTTTTTTTTTTTTGGCCACTGTTTCCTTCCCCTTCTCCAACAGTTTCTCCATGCAATCAGGTCACATTTGAAAGGCAGCACACAGCAGAAGTTGAGCTACTTTGTTTCAAATAAAAACGTGTATTTCTATCACCTCAGGAGCTGTTCCTCTTTTGGCACAGGGGCCTTCTGATCCTCCCACCTCCTTTTATCAGCGTTTTCAAAAGAGAAAAAGGAGTTATAATTGCTTTCCCCCCCTCACCTTAGTGGAAAAGGGAGAGGTTGCTGTTGTTCTCCACTGGCATCTTGAGAAGAAACATGCTTTGAGCAATCATTTATTTACAGAACAAAAATAACATCTAGATTTCAAAGGGCAGAAGGCAGCACTCTCCTCCCTCCTCCACTCTCAGCTTTAGCTTATTAGCACCTCCTGCCTGCACAATCCACCCCTCTGCCTCCTGCCTCCTTTCAGGGGCACAGAGAGGCTCCTCACACTCTGCTGAACCTGGCAGTGGGTGCTGCGGTGCTCTATCTATCTCAAGCAGTTTTTCCTTATGGTTAGGTGTTTCTGGCTTCCAGTTCGTGCCTGTTGCCCCTCATCCTGTTGATGTGCACCTCTGAAGAGTCTGGCCCCATCCTCTTGCTCCTCAACCTTTAGGTCTTGTTGAGAAGCCCTCCTCAGCTGCTCTTCTGCAGACTAAACAGCCCCAGGGCTCTCAGCCTTTCCTCCTCACAGAGATGCTCCAGATCACTCAGTGTCTTCACAGCCTCTGCTGGACTTTGCCATAGTTCACATTTTGTCTCTGCTACAGACACACAGGATCGCTCCTGCTGTTTGGGTAAGCAGCTTTCTGTATACAGAGAATCAGAGAACCGTGTGGGTTGGGAAAGGACTTTAAAACATCTAGGTCCAGCCATCTGCCACTAGGCCAGGTGGCTCAAAGCCTCATCCAGTCTGGCCTTGGACACTTCCAGGGATGGGGAACCCAAAATTTCTCTGGTCAATCTGTTCCAGTGTTCTACTCTTACAGTGACAAATTCCTTTCTTAAACCTAAATCTACCTTTTTTATTTTTTTCAGTTTAAAGCTGTTGCTCCTTGTCCTATCACTACGTGCCCTTGTAAAATGTCCCTTTCCAGCTTTCGTGAAGGCCACCTACAATGTATTTATAGAATTCAACTGAAAGAGCACTTTTCCAGAGTGCAGATAACAATAAAAATCCCATCTAACTGCCCCACCACACCCAGGTAGATCAAGTATCAGAGAGCACTCTACCTCCAGGAAAGCCACCATGACTTAACACAGGTACACAGAGGCCACAGACAACCCAGGACGCTCTGTGGCAGTATCCAAAACCACTTTGGTTTTGAAGCTCTTTGTTAAAGAGAAGGGCTGAGGTTATTTTCAAGTATTTTGAACCCTGCCACATCAAACACTGAAGGTGCACATACCAATGAAATGGCTGATCCAGCTTATTTCTCACATAGTGCTGTCTCAAAGCTATAAATGAGACATCCCTTACCAAAAAAAAAAAGCCATTTATTAGATATATTTACATATATACATACACATGCCAAATGATTTTGTACACATTTACACAGGTTCAATTATTAATACAGTGCAAAAATGTCTAAAAAGGTACCAGCCCAGCTTCTACAAACTTAACAAGTCTTTGGGAGAAAAGGAAAAAAAAGGAAAACAAAAAGAAGCCAAAAAAACCCACAGAAAACGATCAGCTTCATAAAGTGACTAAGCAAATCTTTACATTAATGACAATTATTCTTTGCCAATTTTCTTGTGCCAGGCTGCTGGGTGAGGAGAAAGACTTTCCAAAGGGCTTATCTGGAGAACAGACAGAGCTGCAATTCAAACTACACTGAACACTTTAAAGCTGAACAAAAAGGGATGGATTCCTGTTTGGGGATTTGGTTCAACACAGGCGTAATCCTACGTTATGAGTCAGATTTAATGTACTCAAACTGCAAGTCATTCTTTTTTATTACATCTTAAAGCACTGAGATCAATGTAAACCATTCTATTCCTCTTGCTGCTTCACCAGGAGAAGTTTAACTGTATGAATACCACACAGATGGAGGAGTCATTCCAAATACCAAAAGAGATCAGACTAAAAGTGCTCTGCCTCACAATCCAAACCTGAGTGTGCAGCTAGTAATAGACATGGAGATCCCTTAACACGATTTAAGCATATTACAGGGGGAAGGAAAGAGGAAAAAAAAAACAGGTTGAAAAGGAATTTTAACAGGAAGCCAGAGCTTTGCTCACTTAGTAGGAAAGATCTAGCCACATGCTCCACTTAATCCACAGAGCGTAAAAATTAACACGAAGGTGGAAATGAACCAACTGGTTTTGTTTGATTTTTACAGAACCATTTTCAGGAAAAAATATTAAACAAAGCTGAATTTAATCTTTATCCACTCTAATTACATTAATTACACAAGCTATCTAAACAACCTTGTTCCACCACTCTTGTTATAGAGCTGTTGCTAACATCGCCTGGCATGGGGATCTGTTTGTTCTGCGATAAAGCAAACAGATGCTTGGGAAGCAGCTGGAATGTTACAGTTTCTTCCCATTAGCTCGATTTAAGGACAAAGAATAAAAGGCAGTTAATGGTTCCCTGTCCCAGCTCTAAATGCTCTGCCTGCCCTAAGCTATCACAGGCCAGCTTTGAGCCTAGAGAGAAGCATCAAAGCTCTTTTGGGCTCTTTAGCCAGATGGAGGCTAAAAGAGTGGGAGCTGGGTCATACCATCAAGCAGAACTGGGGCTGAACAGCATGAAAACATAAAGCTTGTCAGTAATACCCACCCACCCCCATCTGTGGTGGGGTCATCCAGGTGCCTTAAGGACACTGGTTGAATTCCAGCTTCATTTCTCTACTTACACTCTGGCAGAAAACTGGGATAATGACAAACAGTTTTAATCCACTCCCCTGTATCAGAACAGCTCCCTTACAGCACACAGCTCTAGCTGCTTCCTAAACTGGCTGGACAAAATATTCCTTCATCATTCCTACTAGAGTATTCCTCACAGAATTCCAGTACAGTGGGGGTTGGACCTCCAATGATCACCTAGTCAAATCCCCTGCTAAAGCAGGATGAGTCACAACAGGTTGCCCAGGATCACAATGTCCAGGCAGGTTTGGAATCTCTCCAGAGAAGGAGACTCCACAATCTATTTGGGCAGCCTGTTCCAGGGCCCAAGCACCCTCACAGGAAAAAGTTTTCCCTTATATTCCTATAGTTCATTCTGCTACTGTTAAATGGGCTGACATGGGGTGGAAGAGGAATACCGACATCTTAGTACAGGAAAAATCTCTGGTTCCAGGTCTCTTGATGTCTCAGGATCCGCTCAGGTTGTAGCAGACTGCCTGTTGATGTGGCTGTTAACATCAGCTGCAGCACAGAAGCACTTCCACATTACAGCACCAGAGGTCTCTGGTCTAGTAGCTCACTGAAAATCATGTTTGCATCACGAGCTACCAGGAAAATTCACTGAGGTGCAAGAAAGTAATTTTGTTAAGTGTGTTTCTGCAGACCCAGGAAGGCAACTGTGCATCATGCAGCCACAAAAAGGTAGAGACTATGTGAGAGGAAAATAAACCTCTGGTGAGAGATGTCTGCTGAAGAAAATGGGGCAACCAGAAAACAGCTCCCTATGTAAAAAGAGAAGAAAATCAAGGACCATACTTCCACAATAACACACCTAGAGATCTCTGCATCTGTTCATTTTGAGTCTCTACAACCCTTCAGGGACAGCTGCACCAAAATGCTATGCTTTTTCTTTTAAACAGGCAACCTAAATCATTCATCTATGTTCTAAAATGCCCATATGCACCTCAATACATGGACGTACAAGAACACCCAGTGCAGCAGAGGTTACGGATTTCAGCTCTTAAGGACTATATTCAAAAGTGCACACTCATAAATTCTTGGGGTAAGAACTCAACACCATTAGCTAAAGGTGTTTTATGCAATAAAGAGAACCTGCTCTCACTTTCCATTACTGGAAATGGGTTTCCACTTCCCAGCTACACTTCTGATTTCACAAGATGAAGGAGTCAGTTGGCTGCCATAAGCGGGCTTGGAGGATTTATTATCCATCCAGACCAAGCAAACATGGAATACAAAAAGTGACCTTAGCCCAGGAAATAGAAGCCATTTGAGATGAAAAATCACTTCTATTCACTTGTTTTATTTTATGCTGCCTCAAGCATGTTTGCAATTAACCAATGAGCACACACTTACCTACGATGCACTGTTTAGCCAGGAGATATTTATAGCCTTTATACCTTTTTTAAGAGCCAAGGCTTTGCTTTTCCTTCAAATGCTAGAAAAATACCCTGAAGCTTGTCCTAACAATTTTTCCCCACTGACACTGAACTCATCTAACTATGGCAAACTCCTTCACTTACTAGGAATCTTAATGTTTAAAAAAGTCTAGAGGCAAAAAATGTTGCCTACCTTTCTGTCCTCATTTTTCTACATAACTTCAGTATTTTCCAAAGCATTGGCAGGACAAGACACTGAGCTGCTGAACAAAGCCAGTAAAACAAACAGCAAAATGCTGCCTAGATGGTAACAGTCAAAGAGTAAAAGCCTGTTTATAGTAAGGGGAACCTCCACCTGTTGATCACAGAATGGTAGGGATTGGAAGGGACCTCTGCAGACAGAGTCTGATCCCCCTGCCAAAACACAGAATCTAATCCCCCACCTCCAGGTGAGTTTTGAATGTCTCCAGAGTTGGAGATTCCACCACCTCTCTGGGCAGCCTGTTCCAGTGCTCTGTCACCCTTTAAGAAGCTCCTCCTCATGTTTAGATGGAACTTCTTATGTTTAAGTTTGTGCTCATTATCCCTCGTCCTGTCACTGGCTGCCACTAAAAAAAAGAGATGATACCTGATGAGATCTACCATGCACAACTGCCACACGCCATGTGAAATACAGCCATGTTCCTCACTGAGTGTTTGCCATGATTACAGTGTCTTGCTTTATTTCAAGTTGCTTTGAAATCTCCTCCTTGCAATAATCGTTGTCACAAACCTTTAAAAATACTCCAAGCTATTTTGGGTGAGTTTAATACAAAACAGGGTTGTAAAAGTAAAGCAGCAAACCCAAAGTCTTCTTCATACTCCATAGTCAGGCTGTTTCTCCATAAGTTGCCTTGTCAGTATCTGGTAAGAAGAAAGAGATGCTACTCCTATGTGAAAAGCTATTTGCCACAAGTTCCGTAACCCATACAGGTAAATGTTGCAAGAACAAATGGAGAAGAAGAGTGCAAAAGTCTTCACCTTCCTTGCTGAGCTGTAGAAGAGGTACAAGTAACACTAGAAAAGGAGAGAAGGGACAGTGTTACCATTCAACTGTGTACATACAGACACAAGGCACAGCTGGGAACTGCTGGTATATATGCACAACTCTATTATGGTGAGGGTCAGTAGGGATTTCTGGAGATACCTAGTTCAACAACCCTGCTTTAGTAGAGCCACCCAAAGCATCTTACCCAGGATCAAAATGCCCACATGGGTGTGGGATATCTCCACAGAAGGACACTCCACAAACTCTCTGGGCAACCTGCCCCAGGGCTCCAGCACCCTCACAGCAAAAATGTTTCTCCTCATGTTGAGACAAAACCTCCTGCGTCCCAGTTTGCGCCCATTGCCCCTTGTCCTGCCACTGGGGCCACTGAGAGGAGTCTTGCCCCACCCTTTAGCTATTGATCAGCATAGAGAAGACCCCCTCTCTTCTGCTCTTTTTCATGCTAGACAGCTCCAGGTATCTCAGCCTTTCCTCATAGAGGAACCCATGCTGCTTGGATGTGCCTGTCACTGCAATCATCATTGAGAGGCTCAAGGCTTCCCTTTCACTCCCATGTTGAAAAATCCTCCAAAAATAGCTGGAGTGGTGACCTCAACCCAGACCCTTCCAAGTAAGCACAGAAATCAGAAGTCTGCCAGCACAATTGCTGTCCTTCCTGCCTGTCTCAGCCTGGACTAAAAGGAGAATGAAAGCTGAACCAGCTTTCCAATACCACCACATATGTCTGCAAAACAAAGGCTCAGGACAGCAAACCCAAATCTACAGTTGTTCTTGGGATAGGTTGAGGATTTCAGTCTAGACTTGACCTGGTAGAAAGACCATTTTTGTTAACGGGTTTAGCTGGGGGTTCTTTCTAAATGCAAGAGCAGGTGGAATCCATTTGCTGAGCATGTGTGAAAAGCAACAACTTTTACAGGAGGAAACTAAAAATTCAAAAGTGCTGGCAGAAGAGTTACTTTTTTAACTCAGGCAGCAACAGATCATGTTTTCTCACTGAAGGTCACAGCTTCCAACTGAGCTGCTGACACCAGTAGAGATCAGCCTGCAGAAAACACTCCACATTTGAGCTCAATTTATGCACAAGCAGTTTGTGAAGATGACTGCTATAGATCAAATGGCTAAGGAAGAACTCTTCTGTTTTTTAGGTTCTCTGGCTTCATGTACTGACTGGAAAACAGCAGGTCAGAGCCTTTCTTTGTGAAGAACGATGTGCACTAGGTATTGAGACCCAAATTAACATCTCCATCTTAGAGCTCTGCCATAAGCAGAGGTGTTAGAAGGCTGAAAGACACTAAATTGTACCTTTAAGGATACAACGAAACAGCTTCCCTGCGGGTTTTAACTACTATAGATAGAATCTTCAGATTACAAGCCAAATGCAACAGTACTAAGCAATGAAAACACTCGAGGCATTGTTTCATTCTTTCTGCCAAATAGTAACCCAACTACTGCAGCTTCCTAGGATGACAGGCTAAAACCTGAAGATTTTACAAACATTTTGCCCTCACTTTAAAGGTTGTGGACCACTGGGTTAAGCATTTATAGAACCTTTCAAGAATCTATTTGGAGCATATAATATTTTCATCAATCTGTGTAAGGAAGTCAGAGAAAACAACCCAGTATTAAAAAATCTAAAGTGAGGAACCACATCTGTCTCAAGAATGAAAAAATATTTTTTTATGTAAATGATAATATTTTGTATTTGCTTAGCCTTCTAAGGTGGTTATGATCCAAAAGTCCATCGCCAACCTGTCACTGTCAGGAAGACACCCTGTCTCCCCCTTTAGAGAACAAACCACCTTTGGGGTTAGCACTTTTTTATCACATCCAGCCCTATTTTGCATGACAAAACACAAAAGCACTGACAAAACCTCTAACTGCAGTTTGCCAAGGGTTAAACTATGCCTTTAACTCTGCTTCTGCCACCTCACTGAAATACCTCAGTGGCAGGTAGGGTAATAAAAACCAAACAGTTCCCCTGCTTAGCTGAAAAGTATTTTATAATGCAAAATTAACCAGAAAGCATTTTAGAATTAACCTACCTGCAAAACACAGGCTAGAAAAGGTAGGAAGAAAGCTATCACGTTTCCAATTCCTTCATGGTCCTCCTGTTCAGATTAAAAGAAGTGACAAACATGTCAGCAACAGTTTTTAGCAAGTACTGCTTGATATTTTAGAACGCTCTATTTCATCAAGTGCCTCTCATCCTTATTTATGCTGATTGACTGTAACAGTGTTAAGCACCAATATCAATATCACTGAACAAGATACAAAAAATTGAGGCTTATGTGACAATTTCCTGCCAAATAAAACTGTGCCACCATATCATCAGGACAATTTTTTTCTTTTCCTTTTAAAAGTTGTTTATGGTATCATATTTGTTTATAAAAATTAACATAAAAGCACCTAGAACAAAGTACAAGAAGTGTCTGTGTGTGTATGGAATAAATAATCCAGCTTGACAAGATAAAAATATTTATTCACATTTTAATCTCCCTAGAAAAGAATAAAGTGCAGCATGCAGTGATCTATAAGAAGACACATGTGCAGTGACCTACAAGAAAACACAAGAGGTGTAGTAGGTGAGCAATCGATTACACATTCCCTGAACAAACAAAATACTTCATGGAGAAAAATGAATCCTCTACTAAGAAACAGAGCAGCCACTCTTCACCTGGTTACCCAAAATAACTCCCTCCCTTTGCCACATTTACAAGTTTCAATTCAACCAAGGTTACCTGAAATGAGTACTCTGCTAGGTGAACTCCTCGAATGAGATTCAAAGCCCCACACATGATGTTCAGAACAAGTGACAGAATCCCCAGGGGAGTCACAGGCTGCATTCGGTAGGTAGGGGCTTAAAAAAAGAAAAAGACATCAGTGAAAGTTTGCATTACTACTTTGAATCCTTCAACAGAAAATGACTCAATTACCTTACGTGGGTTTCAAACATTTTTAAAGCTTGCTCCAGAGAAGACAAATAATGAACAGAAACATCTTTTTTTATTGTTGTTGCATCACACTGTTCAGTTCTTCAGACAACTGGAGCTCTGGAGTATGTTTTTAATCAGATTAAATAACAGAATTTGTTCTTGAGCTATTTAGCATTAACATCATTTTTAAATGGTGCAGGTAGGTATTTTTCAACTGTTTATTAGAGATTACCAAACTTAACACTTTTCACAGGTCAGTAGGAAAATGAGAGGCTTCCCAAAGGCTTGGGAAAGAGCTTAGATTTCTGGCACACATAAGAGCAAGGCAGCAATTATCTCTTCCTCAACTGATCATTAAGTATTTCCTCCCACTGAGAGTTTGAGGGCTCAGTCTGGTAAACAGCAATTTTGTTTCAGGAACGTGCAGAGTTTCTATAGAGCATTTGGTGCCCTAAAGAAGCAGTTGCCAGAATGCAACTGCAGCCTCCAAAGATTTTGGTGCTCTGCTGCTAGCAGTTGTTGTAGGAGTTGCCATGATGACACTTGCAAGTCACTGAGGAGAAACATCTGTCACAGAACTGCTGTTCTTACCTTTGGGCTTCTCATCCAGACAATACACAGTCAAAACTGGAGCCTAGGAACTGGATGATACAGGCCTGGCCTTTGAGCCACATTTTACAGTGCATTACAAGTCACTTTCTCCAAATCTGCCCATGTTTCACAGGTAGTGAATTATTTCCTCCTCCACAACTATTACTTAACTCCCAAATACCATGTATCAGGATGATCTAATTGATAGATACCTAATTAAGGTCAAAGCAGTTATTACAGATGTGTATTTAACCTTCAAATTTGCCAAGTCTAATTCAGGCTTTTGGCTGTCCAGAAGCTCACCTACATTATTTTTCCCTAGCTATAGTAGCTAGCTCAACAACAGACACCACACCTAAGTACTCGCCTACATTTCATCCCTGCCCTTGCATCATCACAAGCAGAACACTGTCAGAGAAACAATAACAAGGGTAATTTGCAGCTCAGATACAAAACCCAGAAGTTGTGGATGCCTCCTCCCTGAAAGTGTTAAGACCAGGATGGATGAAGCTTTGAGCAACCCTGTCTAGTGGGAGGTGCCCATGCTCACAGCAGAGTGGTTGGAACTAAATCTTTAAGATCCCTTCTAACCTTCCAATTCAAGCCATTCTATGATTTTATGAACCTCTCCTGTACCAACATCTCTAAGATATAGGAGAGAATGAATGAGCCCTCAAGAAGTCTCCCCAGCTCTCAGGACACTCTGCATCCTGTCCAGATATAGCCAGCTCCTGACTACTGGAGATAAACTGTGCAACACAGCAGAGATAATCTCTGGGTTTCATTTCAGTGACAGAGGCAACACTGTAACAGCTTCAGTGCTGCAGTGGTGCATGGTTTGAGACAGGAACAGACTTGTGTCATCTCCTTCAGAATAGATTTTGATAGATGGATGTAAAAAACAAATTAATGCAAGGATATAAAGAATCTTTTCTAAGTGTCTCGGTAATTGATTTGTCTGGCATGCACTCAGGCACTGACACCTCCATAATTTCATCTCCAAAGCAGCTGCAAAAGGAGCTGTATTAATTCCACTTGATATATGTCACATTAAGTGGCATCGCTGTATATTATTGTCAGATACACGTTCATGTAAATAAATGGTGCAAGTAACTCTGTCATTTAA